>CAXKVY010010470.1:0-29055 GCA_964058915.1 Tetropium fuscum
AGACGATACTATTGGACGCACCGACTTCCCTGGCTTATGAATTTTTGGTAGACAATACAATCTAGGTACAGTAGGGTTAGACACACGTAACCCATTCTTAACAGGTGGAGTAATAAGGTTGTTACATGATTTGAGGACATTTTTCATTTCAGTGGTCATTCTTGGTAAAGGGTCTCTAGTAAGTTCTTTATAAGGACCATTACTAATTAGGTTGTTTACCCGTTCATAATAGTCCTTTTTATCTAAAATAACAACCTTATTACCATTATCTGCTTTTAAATAAAAACAGTCTTTTTCGCGCAATCTTTTGATAATTTTTCTAGGATTCTTTGAGCATGACTTTCTATTGCCTACGTTAGTCATTATATTTTTAGTAATTTGGTTCCTACAAGCCACTCTGACGAGACCCTTGGATGAATCAGGCAGATATTGAATTGAACTTCAATCCCTGCCACGACATCATCCAAAATCTTATCAGAAGGGGCTATAGCAAAGTTTAAACCCTTGTTTAGAAGGTCAAGTTCTTCTTTATCAAAAGAGTGTGACGAGTGATTTTCCACAATGTCAACCTTCCGAGGAACATTTTTTGGTACCTTAGTAATCAATTTTTTAAATTTTTTATTTTGTGAAGACATTTTTTTTGATAAATTTCGCATTGATTGATAAAAACATGTTCCTCTGAAATTCGCACCATTGTTCATAATCTATATCTTAAAATATTAATACTCCAACACTTGCAGTGACGTTTTATGACATTAGTTTTTGACGGAACTCAAATTCTTAGAATACACAAACCTAGTCTACTATTTATATTTGTTCTATTTGAACATATTATATATTATATATAAAAGGATAACTGTATGCCTAATGCTTTTATATATAATATGTTCAAATAGAACAAATATAAATAGTAGACTAGGTTTGTGTATTCTAAGAATTTGAGTTCCGTCAAAAACTAATGTCATAAAACGTCACTGCAAGTGTTGGAGTATTAATATTTTAAATTCAAGTATAAATGATCAATGAAATAAATCGTATACTACTCTGAAGATCCTCAAGAAAGGTGAAAGAACTTGTACAACTTCTAAGTGGTTCGTTTTCGTGTGTATAGTGGTTCATTTCCGTATGTGTGTCCAGATATAGCACTGGTAAGTGTGTTTTTCTTCTTATTCGTCGATTTACTTATTTCTATGTAATGAAATGCTACAAACCCAAGATTACTTTTCACAAAACAAATATGAATAGCAAAGAATTTCAAAGCTTATATATATATATATATATATATATATATATATATATATATATATATATATATATATATATATATATATATATATATAGGGTGTCAAAAAAGTCCCGGGACGGTCAAATATTTAGAAAAATATGCGTCGTATCGGAAAACAAAAAAAATAGGGGTTCAATATTTTTGAAAAAACTAGCGTTTCATTATGTCTTATGTACGGTTGTTTCGCAATATAAATTAATTATAATATTGTTATACGCGAGTGTTTAGTGCTTTTTATGCGATGGAAGCGACGAATGCGAGTAGTAGTGGTTCTAAAACCAATAATTCCAATCATAAGCGACCGAATTTTACAGGAGGAGAACTGAAAATGATCAAAGATGTATACGAATAATGAACAAAATAATAAAAATGAAAATGGGGTTGAAAATATTTCAGATACAATAATCTCAAATAACTTTATTTAAATATTAAGTTTAGGTCTAAACTTTATCATGAATACCAACAAAAATAACTTACCAATTCCGAATATAATAGCAAATATTGAAAATATAATAGAAACTAAACCATATTATAAAAAAATAAATTAGGTTCGAAATGAATAATGCAGTATATAATTTTAAAAATAAATCAAATAATATAAATGAATCAACAAAAAAATTAGGAAAACAAATAAAGGATACTCAACAATTTCTAAAAATTAACCAACAAATTACTATTCTCAAACCAGATAAATCAAACAAATCTGTAATCATGAACACAAGTGATTACTAAAAAATATCAAACTGAAAGTGACAATTTAATTAAAAAAATATATCATAAAAGATATAGCTAATATTTTAAAAATTAATAATTCTTTTGCCCTTAAATTTTATGGTTTACCAAAACTACATAAACCAAATATTCTATTAAGACCTATTGTTTCATATGTTGAAAGTCTATTTTATAATTTAGCTAAATTCTTATCAAATATTCATAACAATGTTGTTAGAAAAACAAACTATAATGTCTCTATATACCAATATATCAATAAACCTTGTAAAAAATATAACAAATAAACGTTGGAACAAAATAAAAAATATACTTACGAATAGAATGGTTCTTATATGCCTTGGAACTCACAGTAAATTTAACATTTTTCAATGCAATAATACATATTACAAACAAACATATGGTTATGCAATGGGTTCACCAATATCTAGTACAATTGCAGAATTAGTACTAGAGGATTTAGAAAAAAAACATAATTCCAACATTAAACTATAAAATACCATTTTTCAAACGTTATGTTGATGATTGCATAACTGAATTTCCATCTGAACATAAAAATTCGATTCTAAATAAATTTAAGACTTGGCATCCAAAAATACAATTTACAATTGAAAACGAATCAGAAAATAACATCAATTTCTTAGATTTAACTTATAAATAATGAAACTGAAATATTAACAAAATGGAAAAACAAAAACAATATGATATGGTAGATATACCAATTTGAACTCAAAAACCCCATAAAAACCCGTAATCATTAGAATTGCAGACAGATCGATAAATCTAACATTTGCCATTTTCAGAAAAAAATATATAGAAAAAGCAAAATGTTTTATCAAATAATATCTACCCTTATTCTTTAATCAACAAAGTTTTCAAAAACAGAATTCACAAATACTACAATTCCCAAACCAACACTAAACAATACAACTAATAATCGTAAATCATATATATCCTTACCATATATACCAGAACAATCAGAAAATATTGCAAACATTTTAAAAATATAATATGATATGTACACAGCACATAAAAATAGAAACAACTTAAAATTCCTTACACAACATTAAAAGACAAAAATGCACTTAAAAAAACTATATTGTATATACGAAATTCCATGTAAACAATGTAATGAAGTCTACATTGGTCAAACAATGCAACTTTTGGAAGACCATTTAAAAGGTCACAAACATTCAACTAATATTACAGCTCTAAAAAACATTCTAACAAAACAGGGCATAACTTTAACTGCGAATATACTAAAGTTCTTAATAAAGAACAAAACTATAAAACACGCCTAATTATGGACGCAATTTATATTCAAAATAATCTCTATAAACTCTTTGTGCCATCTACAATTTGTTAATATAAAAATATTAAACAGATTAACAAAGAACATTATCTCTATAATAAACTTATAATCTTACATACTTATGCAATCAACTTACTAACTGAAGTGAGTTGTACGCTGCCGTTCAGCAGTATCGTTAATAGAATGTGCAATAATTTCAATTAAATCAATATCTGTCTAACTTGCATGTAATGATTTTAATTCTTCTAATTTTACTCTAGCGTACTCTACATAACTGCATAACAAAATTTACTGCGTCAGATAAAAGTTTTCCTAAATTTTTCTGCTCAGTAAATAAAACTGAAAAATCTAATTAAAAATCTTCCCATGTTTCCTCGACGGGCTGCCATGCAGGAACCCATCTTTGTGCAGATTCAATAAAAATGGGCCAACTCTACTTACAGTTTCCCTATCGGACCAACCAAACGCATCTTTATTACCATCAATTTTTAATAGCCAAAGCTCCCCTATTGTAATGCCGAAAAACTCACACAAAACTACACGTGTACCCCACACCTGATGTTAGATTAACGATTGTTTATAGGTCACTTTCCTGTATACTTTATATTTCAATTTATGACAAGGTCAAACAGATGATCATTTTCTGGCGTCTCCTCTACCCGACGCCAGATTCAACTGTCATATGATATTGTTGACCCGCTTGCTTCTTGAAATTGTGTTTTAAGCTTCTTAAGCACTTTCGGTGTTTTTACTTTGCACGCGAGCGCTACATTTGAATTTCTTAGAGAAGATCTAACAATATTCTTTACAGAAAAGTCATATATCTTGTTGAAAATAATTTGATGAAAATAACTTGATGAAAATTACTTATCCAGATGTGTATTATTATAATTATCAGTTTTCAATAAATGTGATTTTTCTATTTTCAGGTATGATTTAAAAGGTGTCTCAAAATTAACGCAAGATTTGAATTAAATAGAAAACAAAGTTTTTTGATTGTTAGTTTTTTATTGAAACATAAAGTACATAGGATAGGGTTATTTAAGGAATAACACATCGGGCAAATGGCCTCCACGGCTTTGCATGCACATACGCACTCGTTTGTCGAAATTTCCCATGACCATTCTGCATAAATGTGGCTGAATTTCGTTGATGCAGCGTTCAATCTTTAATGCACGGGTGGTTGTGGGCCTGTTGACATAGACCTGTGATTTCAGGTAACCCCATAAAAAGAAATCTAATGGTGTTAAATCACACGATCTAGGGGGCCAATTCTGCCGTCAGAAGTTAAAAGGCGGCAAGTGACAAAACCATAGTTTTGAGAAAAACGGCAAAAACTTTACTCTGTTGTCCTTCACTAATAAAGATATAAACGTTATTTTTTTTGATCCAGTATTAATTGAGAATACTGAATTTAATTATTTATATGTACCGGGTAAGTCTCTTAAGATTGACACCCCCCTTATCTCACTTATACATTGCCGATTTAACTCATTCAAAAAAGGTGTAGACGCGGTTTTTATAATCTGAAATGTGTAATTGTTATATAATCACTCCACCTGTTCGTGAGATATTACTAAAAACTTATCACATTACGGGTGTCAATTATAAAATAAGAACATCACCTCTGGAAACAATGCATATTTGCATTGTTTATTTGTTGACAGATGTCATCCAGTTTTTTGTGAGATAGTAGTTCACTCTCTTAGATATTAGCGTAAAAAATACGTAGTGTTCGTAAAGAAGCAAGTTATTTTGAAAATGGTATATTCATTGAAACAGCGAAAAGAGTTACTTGAAATTTATATTCAGTGCAACAAGAATAAGTCTCTTGCTCGGAGGGAGTATGTTAGGTTATTTCGAGAAAGGCTTCCTCCTTCCAAAAATAGTTTTAAAAACATTTATGCAAAGTTTAGGAATACCGAATCTCTGAGAGACAAGAAAAGGGAAAGGCGAAGAACAAAAACAGGAGAAGACAGAACTCAACGCGTTATTATATTTTGCTGAAAATCCATCCAAATCATCCTATGCCGCAGCAATGGAATTGGATATATCACAAAGAAGTGTGATAAAAATATCACATCGCCATAATTTTAAACCATATAGTATTTTGCCCGTTCAATATTTAGACGACAACAACCTTCAAGACAGGTTAACCTTCTGCAGAGACATACTTGATAGAATAGAGGAAGATGATGAGTTTCTAAGTCATGTCTTTTGGACTGACAAAAGCGGTTTTTCTACTGCGAGAATTTTTAACAGAAAAAATGCACATTACTGGGCAGCGGAAAATCCACATATTGTAAAAAAAAAAACAAGGATAACAAACTGTAAACGTGTGGTGTGGCATCCACATGGATGCTATTGTAGGTCCTGTATTTATAAATGGGCCCTTAAATGCACAACGTTATGTGGATATACTTCAACATCCACTTGAAAATTATTTAGATAATATTAATTTAGTGGACAACAGATCTGTTATTTGGCAGCAGGATGGAGCACCACCGCACTCTGCAAGGAACGTCACCGAATACCTAAACAGAAAATATCCTATTTGGATAGGAAGGCACGGTGTTATACATTGGCCCGCTAAAAGTCCGGACTTAACACCTATGGATTTTTTTCTCTGGGGTACGATAAAACAAGATATATACGAAACTGGGGTTTTTAATAATATGAATGAGTTAGAAGAATGCATACGTGTAAAAATTGAGGAATTAAACCAAAATGGTGATATATTTTAAAGGGTGAGAAGCAATTTTATAAAGCGATGCCAAATGTGTATTCAGAATGGTGGTGGTTACGTGTAAATAAATAAAATTGTGTTACTCTATTGTGTTACTGTATTAATATTGACTTTTATTTGTTTTTATTAGGCTTATGTTGTTTAATGTTATTACTCGTTACTGTTATTGTCACCTATATATTATTAATTTATTACCTCAATAAATGGCATTGTTTCCCGAGGTATCTTGATATGTTTTTTGTTTTATAATTGACATCCGTAATGTGATAAGTTTTTAGTAATATCTCACAAACAGGTGGAGTGATTATATAACAATTAGATATTTTTTTATTCAGAAAATTAAAGACATTATTTTGGTATAAAAATATACGGGGTGTTCCATTTAAAAAAATCATGTTTTATTTTCCACCCTGTATATCTTACGAGATTTTTAATATCCGTGCTCAAATTATCAAAATTCATCAAAAACCGTGTCTACTCCTTTTTTGAATGAGTTAAATCGGCAAAGGATAAGTGATATAAGGGGGGTGTCAATCTTAAGAGACTTACCCTGTACTTTAAGACAATTATTTAAGGTTTGTTTAAAAAAATGTTGGTTAATTCTTTCTTGTTTCGTCTTTTGTAATTATGCGAATAAGAAGTTGAGGTTAAAAGGCGGCAAACGACAAAAATATGTTCAAATGCCCCCTTTTAACTACAAAGCATTTGAAGTGCCGATATTTAGAAACAAGCAAAAGACTTTTTAACTCATAGAAGGTAAATTTAAGTTTTAAGTAACATCGTATTATTAAATACAGGTTGTTTTTTAAAATAATAGTTATCTTGCAAGTTTTAAGTAATTTTATGATCACAGTTATTTCCTAAAAGCAATAATCATTGGTTCAACCAGTTTATGTTCTCATGCATGTTTTGTTTACCTGTGGCTCTTTCATGGCTAGAGGAAGGGTTTTTTGTTGTTTTATTTACGGATATGGCAAATTAAGATGTGCCACCCTAAAAATTTTAGGAGGTGGCGCTTGTTTGGTGTGTCTTGTTTCTATTTTAAGTAGGAGAAGACGTCGCGAAGGCTGTCTTCTCAACCGAAAAAAGTTTTTGCACTCCTGACCATTATATTATTAATTAATTGTAATTATCCAAATTAAAAAGTAAGTGCAAGATTTTCTTTTTTTATATATATTTATATTTTTCTCTGATCCTAAAGTACGCTGATATAATAAAACCCTTTTCTGCAATAAATACAAGGTATTTATTTTCATATATATAAATAAATATAAATTCTATCCTATCCTATAAAGTCCTATCGTATAAATTCTATCCTATAAATGCAAAAAATTACATACATTTTGGACTACACACTTACAATGAAATTTTAACAAAAACAAAAAACTAAAAATGATGACTAGGTAACTAAATTAACCTAACTTATTTAGTAGTTAGTAGAGTAACTAAATTAATGTGACTAAATTAATCTAGTCGAATGATTCATTTAAATCATCGACGGTTGACGTTTATAGCTGTTCCCAAAATAGTCTCCTGTCTTCGCTCATTAAAGGGCATAAGTTTTTAATAATAGCTTGTTCTTTTAATTCTGGTATTCTTCTAGCCTCTGTATGAGAAGTTGGCAAAGTTATACCATTTTTAAGAACATTCGCTTTTAAAAAATCCAGCTCAATAAAATTTTCCGACTCTAAGTCAGTCCAGCAGTGGCGGCTCGTAACTAAAGCATCAGGTAGGGCGGTAGGCGGTAAATTTTTCAAATTTCCAAGGTCACGCGATTTCCTGGCACTTCAGAATTTCAATGGAAAATCCATTTACAAAAAAATTGAGGGTTTCGCAAACATGATTTTTGGAAAAAGTATCAAACTTTTTTGAAATAATATTTATTCACGAATTACTGATAAATAAATTGAAATAAACAAAATATATTTCATTAGATTGTTAAATATTTTTTATAAACCAATAGGTATTTCGTTTGTCGAATTTACGATCAATGATTCAACGAATTTTAATTTTCCTTGCCGTATTTGGATTTTTTTATTTTAACTAGTTTGTCAATTTACTTTTGGAATTTTAAAACAATAAACTTTATCTTGAATTTTTGCTATGAGTAGTTTGTGTATTTGGAAAAAAGAACAGCTCGTAGGTATAGCAGAACGTTCCAAAAATAAACAGTTCAGCAAGAACCAACGGGAAGGTCAGAGTTCAGAAAAAAATCACTTCGGATACAACTAAGTACATTAATGCTTTCAATTAAATAATTTTTAATGGTTTTCGACAGACCACTAAAAACAGTGGATTCATCCAAAAATTCTTTGAATTTATTATCATATTTGGAAAGTAGACTTGCAAGCTGGCGAAAATTACTTTGATTGATAGAATCCTTAATCATATGACTTTGTAACACCAATCACTAATTAGGGGCTGCAGGGTACGAGGGTTACATCACTGAAACCGCGCCGATGGGCAAGCCCGTAGCATAATATACAAAATAATGCACGAAACAAGTGCGCCTGCACTGAATTCCTCTTCAAGTCGGTTTAAGAAGTCTGTTTTAATTAAAAATCAAAAAATATATTTCCCACTACTTGAATGATGGGGTATCGTTACTTATTAGTTTTATTACTTGTTAGATTTTAGATTAGAGATTAGCTATTACTAGATACATAATTATATAAAAATCATAGCTGGACCACGTTATGCATCACTTGACCAAACGACATTTCGTCAATTCCGAGGTTATACTGCCATCTAGCGCGACTATTTTATATTTATTCATAAAAAAATCAAGGATGTATAGAAATCTCTAATTCACCTATAGAAGTATTTTTAAATTAAGCGCCAAATTTTAAATCAGGGTTATTGTGTTTTGCAATACGTGACCAGACGACGACCGCTGACATGCCTGTTAGTCATGTAATGCAAAATAGTCCACTTCGTTTTTGTTGAATAAAGATTTTATTATTTGTGGTTATGTTTGACTTTTAGGTAACTGTTGTGAGTACCTATTGATTGAAAATTAAATCAGCCCTACCAGGGCTGATTTAATTTTGAGGCTAGCTATGGAGAAAAATTCAGAAGTAAGTTCATATTAAATTTATAAAATACAATTTACTTATATTATACATTTTTGGTGTTAGAATGAAGTTTTCGAAGCAATACCAACCAATAACATCCTAATGGGTGCTCCAAATGCTGTGCCAGTTTTAGATGTAAATAAAAATGAGAATATGCCATACAGAAGTTGTTCTACTTTAACTAACATGGCACCAATCTGTTTTGATGAAAAAATCGTTGAAGCTATTGATGTTTTAAAACCATGTTTAGAGCTTAATAATATCAATGAGTTTGAAGACAATTTATTTGATAATAATATTACAGAGGCGCAGTTAGAGGGTGCATGTTATGTGGTTCAAGATTATACAGATAGTGGTATCAAGAAGTTTTCTGAGGGTTTTAACGCAAATATTTCACATAATATAACAGATATGGGGAATGTATGTGTAGTTTTGGGTTATAACAATAATAAAGAAAATATTTTTGGGGAAGAAATTTTTAATAATTCCAACATACAAGAAAATAGGGAGCCCAATGGTAATTTTGATGAAGTTTCTGTGGACTTATTGGAGCTAGAGGACTATGCTGATGAGGAAATTACCGAAAGTCCTATCGGTCTCCCTAAAAAAGGGAGGAAGAGAAAGTTTCCAGCTCAAAATCGAGAAATAAGGAAACTGCGCTGTATTCAAAATAAGACATACTTTACTCAGAAAGGAAATATAAAGGAGAAGAAAGAATTTAGGCAATATTTGTGTCGTTGTGAATGTTTTTCTCGAATTGGCGAGGAGAAAGTAAAAGAAGAATTTGAAAAATTTTACAAAGTTACGTCACATGATGCCCAAAGAGCTCTAATCTGTGCAATGGTAAATGAATGCCCTATAAAGAGAAAACAAGTTAAAGGTTCTCAAAAAAAAACAAGCTCTACAAGACAATATAAAATAAATGGGATTATACTCTGCAAGCCATTCTTAGGTTAATTTGACGTTGAAAACATTAAAAAGACCAGAAGGGGTAAAAGACTGCCGTGGTATAGGAGGAGGAAGAAACAAAATATCAGATGAAAGGTTATAAAAAGTAGTTGATATTGAACAATTTCCGAAATATAAATTGCACTATTCCTGACTGAAAAAACTGATGCCCTGTATTTGCGATCTGATACCACATTGCCTGTCATGTACAATTTATATAAATAGGAGACCAGTATCTTTTTCTAAATATAAGAATATTTTCCTTACCCATTTTAACTTAAGGAGAAAGCCATTAAAAAAAGACACGTGTAACACCTGCGACCGATTAGAAATTTTAAAAAGTACCGGAACATTAGAGGAACGAAACAAGTTCACTAATGAAAAGAACAATCACCTAAAATTAGCATACGAAGCAAGGTCTTTATTGAAGGCAGATAGAAAGAGAGCTCAAGAAGATAAGGATCTGGAGGTTCTATGTTTCGACCTAGAAAAAACTCTTCCCCTGCCGCGAATACCCACGAATATTGTTTTCTATAAACGTCAACTTTGGTTGTATAATGCAGGTGTACATAGTGCAAAAAAGAACAAGGGCCATTGCTACGTATGGTTAGAGGGGAAACGGGTCGAGGAGCCCAAGAAGTCGGGTCTTGTTTATATAAACACATAATGCAGAATGAGGATTTAGTTGAATATAGACACCTAATCCTCTGGTCTGATAGTTGCGGAGGTCAAAACAGAAATATAAAAATTGTTTTGATGTTGAAAGCTGTGATGGCAGCTCATCCTAATATCACAAAAATTACTATGCGTTTTTTGGTATCGGGACGTAGCTTTTTACCTAATGATACCGATTTTGGTGATATAGAATGCGCCTTAAAATTACAACAAAGGATGTACTCTCCCGATGATTACATCAATGTAATGAGATCTTGTAGAAGAAAGAATCCCCTCATAGTTCACAAAATGGAAAGAAGTGATTTTTATAGTACAACAGTATTAGAAAAATCTATTGTGAATAGAAAAATAGATGTGCCAAAGAAGAAAATAAATTGGTTGCATTTCAGAGAAATTGAACTTCGAGATGAACATCCATTTAGCATTTTTGTAAAAACAAGTTTTGATTATTCAAATGCTCAGGAAATTAATTTAGAAAAAAAAATTGGTAGACTATCAAAAAGTAATAATTTTGTTACAAGATGTCACAAGTTAGACACACTTTGGCCTAATGGAAAACCCATCGCGGAAAATAAACTTTTGGATTTAAAGAGTTTAATGACCTTCATCCCCGATGATGCAAAAAATTTTTACAAAAATTTGATAGGCGATCCAGATATTGAAGAAGATATAGATGGTTTCAATAAGGAACTTGACTTTGACTTGGAACAAAATATTTCCTAATATGTATTTTCATTTAAATACCTAGTTATTTGTGATTTTTAATGTTTATTTTGAAAATTTTCCAAAATCAATAATAAAGATTTGTGAAGCCTAATTATGTAGTTTAGCATAATATGACCAAAAGGCAATTTTGACTTATGGTCATAGTATGCGAAATAAAAATTTCTTACCTCTCCCACAAAGCATACATGACCGAGCGACATTTTTGCGAAAAAAAATTTTTTGATTTGAAATCAAACCTCGAGTTTTTTATTGTGACATATATAATCTTGTACTACATTTTATTATAAAAAAAGGTAACAATTAATCATAAATGGTTAGTTTTACGAAGCAAGTAAACTAATTCTCATTTTCTCAATAATATAAATTTGGTGGTTGGTCAAGTCATGCATAACGTGGTCCAGCTGAAAAGCTAAAGAATGGAGGGTGATATTATTTTCGTGTTATAAGAAATGCAAAATAATTAGTTTCCTACACGCCTAACCTATAGTTAGGTTATAATAAATACTTCGATTAATTGGTTTTTAATAAATATTAAATACCGTGGTTCTAATACTAGATCAAATTTTAAATCCCGTACAATTTAGTGGTAATTATAATAATAAAGTTTTTATTATTATTATAACTACGTATCACTTCAATGGTACATATTTAAAATTTCATCTAGAACCGAGGTATTTAATATTTATTATTAAGTTTAAAGACAAAAATTATTAGTTCAGCAAATAATTACTTTGCCACTTCAGAAAAGTGACGGTCGACCGGCGCAGGTATTTTAACTTCCAAATACATTTTCGTCGGCGTAGGAATATGACCGTTAAAACAGCTCGAAAGTCACTAACCGCTTTTTACTACAAGTTTCGTTACGTATTTCGTGGTCTTATTTAACATACATGGTGGTATTAAACAATGCCGCTTTTTAACTTCAAGTTTTATGACGTAAAAACTGCAGTTTTTTATGTAAAAGAGTGCTTAAGCGACTTGCCGCCTTTTAACTTCAAGACTTATTACGTATTTGTTATAAATCTTTTAGTAATAAGTAGATATGTGTATAATGCCGCCTGTGTGCTACAAAATTAGGCAAAGATTTAAAAAAAATAAATGGTATATTTGCAAAGATGCCGCCTTGTAACTTAAATATTTATACTTGCCGCCTTTTTACTTCCAAATGGTGACGTTATGTCACTTGCCGCTTTTTTAAAATTTCAAACATCGTATTATATTTTTTTTATCATTTAAATGCAAAAATCTCAAAATTGAAAAAAATTCACTTGCCGCCTTTTAACTACCGACGGCAGAATTCTGATCACCGAAACGAGAGAGTACACGGCCTGGAAATGTCTCATGCAGTAATTGAATTGTTTCACTGGCTGTATGGCATATGGCACCGTCTTGTCGAAACCACATATTGGCCACATCAATATCATCCAATTTCGGCAGAAAGAACTGTGTTATCATGTCGCGATTACGAGCACCAGTAACAGTCACTGCTTGACCAGCCTCATTTTCAAAAAAATATGGTCCAACTATGCCTCCAGCCCAAAATCCACACCAAACAGTGACACGTTGTGGTTGCATTTGTTTTTCGACAATCACATGTGGATTCTCAGAACCCCAAAAGCGGCAATTTTGGCGATTAACAAGGCCATCAAGGTGAAAATGTGCTTCATCGCTTAGGATGATGTTGCTCGAAAAATCAGCATCCATTTGTTGATGTTCAATAATCCATTCAACGAACTCTCTTCGCTGTGCATGGTCATTAGGCTTCAGTTGTTGCGCTAATTTGAAGTTAAAACACTATTCCGATCATATTTTGTATGAAATTTTTGAACTGCGGCTGACAAGCTTTCATTATTTTTGAAATATTGTTCAATAATGAAGACACGTTGTTCTGTCGTGTAACGCTCCATTTTTACTAACCCTAAACTGTCAGCTATCGAATTGTTTTTTGTATAGCGTTGCCAACACTTTACTGCACAAATGGCGGCAAATCCAAATCTTGCGTTAATTTTGAGACACCCTTTATCTGCTGTTTTAGGCAAAAAATGTATTAAAAATCAACTTTTGACGCATCCATTAGGCGCAAAGACTTATTCTTAAATATTTCTACATTTCAAGTGGCAAAGCAGCAAAAAAAAATCAAATTAAATATGCCGCAAGTAACTTTTTATATATAATAAGCATCGCAGTTACTGCGTGCTACATTATATCAGTATGCAGATAACTACTTTTTTTTATAGACTGTCTCTGGGAACGTTTAAAAAAATTGTTTTCATTGCCTGGCTTGAACAGGTCCTCCATCAACCGCCTTCACTTGTTCTTAATTATAACCAATACGGAAGAATCGTGGTGGCAGGGTATCACGATCGTACACCTCTTCTCGTTGTAAACGCCACACACAAAAAAAATGTGCCTAGGTTAACCTTGAAGTAGTATCTCGGTATAAATTGGCTGGTACAGGAGAGGAGCTTTTATTTACATATGCATGCCTAACCGACTTGAAGCAATTTGGGCCCTGATGCTTGCGATGGGATAGTAGGTACCGATTAGTCGACTACTAATTAGTGAAAAAACGCCGGTGCTGTGCCGTATTAGAGACGTCATGCGCGTCTCGCATCAGGTAGTGCGAGATTTGGTCTAAATATATTAAGGTGATAAAGATTAAGTTATTAAACGTTTTCGCTCGCGGTTCGCATCATACCTACATGAGATGCAGCTCCCACGCCGATGTATTGTTTAGAGTTTCGCGAGCTCGCTGTGCTGCTGTGTCGGTTTGGGTTTCTAGTTTTTTGTGGTGCTACGGTACGAGTCAGGTGATGGAGATGGCAGATGAACGGCTGCTGCGTAAGTCACCATTACATGTGTTATTTCCTCCATGAAAATAGCGTTCAATGTCTCTTGCAAATTTCGGTATATTTTGATTTACAGTGAAACTATATCAAAATTAAAAATCGATTATGCAGACTGAAACCACAGTCATTTGACGAAAGATCAAAACGGGCTTATAATGAATGAAATTCTCCACTGGTCAATAATGTAGCCATTCCCCACATTAATACGAATAGTTGATGTGGAAACAAACATAATCCCTAAAACAATGCACGAAAACCAATGCAAAAATCTCCCGATTTCCAGTGCCGTGGGTAATAGGAAATCCTTTCCAGTAAAGTGTTATTTTTAATTCATTTTTATCAGTTAGTTTACCGGATAAAAAATATATTTTCTATTAATTATTTATTTTGGATCTTGTTTTTTCTAACTTCAACTGTATCGTAGATAGATCTGAAGATCCATTGCTTGTTGAAGATAATCACCGGCTTTCTCTTCGGGTTAATTTTGATGCAACCTCTAATCGGTCGCATCCTCTACAAAATCATTTTCCTGCACTGCTTATAACTTTAAAAAAGCAATTTTCCTCTGTTATACGAACTTATTTATAACACGAATTGGTAATTTTTTATGAATGTAGATAATGTGAATGATTTATGCTCTTATTTTCGATATAGCTGTACAAAAGTACATGTCTTCTCCCCATATTCGCCGCTATCATTATCCTCCTTGGTTCACAGGAGAAGTTATTAAATCCATCCGAACAAAAGCAGCTGCATATAGCAAGTACAAAAAATTGAAATCATCCGATCTCTACAATGCTTTCAAAGCTCATCGATCTAAATCTAAACGTCTGTTTGATGAGGCTTATAGAATATTTATACAGGATTCTGAGCGATCATTATCTGGTAACACCAAAAAGTTTTGGAACTTTATTGATAAAAAGAATGGTTCCTCACGTATCCCTTCTGTAATGTTCTATAACGACAGTGAACTTTCCAGCCCTACTGATATCGTTAATGCGTTTGGTGACTACTTTAACAGCGTCTTCATTCAATCACAACCAGTTAATCCATCTGAGTTTTCTTTACATAACAATTAGAAATTCACATAGACTTACTGAATATCTCATATGAAGATGTTTTACAAAATCTGAAATGATCTAAGGATACATTTACAATTGGCGTAGATGGTATTCCCAGTTTTATTCTAAGAGGCTGTGCGTATCTTTTTGCCGAGCCACTACAGATGTTATTCAATTGCATCCCACGTAATTCGTCCTTCCCGTCTTATTGGAAAAAAATATATTTGCCCAATACCACAAAAAAGGAAATCAAAATGATGTTTCAAATTATAGAGGCATTTCACTACTGTGTAATTTCTCTAAAATCTTTCTAACCACACAGTATAGTAAACTTTACTACTCTACCAGGCAGCTTATTTCGTCACGCCAACATGGGTTCATACAAAGGAGGTCAACAATATCTAATTTAGCGATTTTTACTCAATATGTCTCTGAGGTTTTGGATAATAGAGTCGAATACAGGTCGATGTCGTCTATACGGCCTTCCAAAAAGCATTTGATCAGATTGACCATAACATACTTCTTTTGAAACTAGAAAGTATTCAAAAAAATTTCAATTCAATATCATTTTCTCCAACTTCGGGAGTTCCACAACTTTCCATATTATTTTTATTCTTTATTAATGATCATCCTGAAGTCATTACTTGTGAGCATTTGTTATTTATCGATGATTTTAAACTCTACTCTGAAATTAAATATTCCACAGATTCCATCCATCTTCAAGGCTGCATTAACAGAATGTCTTCATGGTGTGAGACAAATCATCTTAAACTAAATATAGCTAAATGTAACGTAATGACTTATACTCGCAAAACTTCATCTTATACTCACAACTACTTCATTGAGAATAACATGATCAGCCGATTTGATGTATTCAAAGATCTGGGTATTTATTTTGACAGCAAACTTACTTTTATTTAACATATAAACCATATGGTTTCTATTGCCTTTAAATCTTATGGCTTCATTTACCGCAATTTCCGGGACTTTTCCAATATAAGCACCTTCAAATCTCTGTTTTATGCTCTGGTGAGGTCAAAACTAGAATATGGGTCTATTATAATAATATGATATCCGATTTATCACGTTCATTGTCAACATTTAGAATCGATCCAAAGAAAGTTCTTAAAGTTTTTGATCTTTTTGCAAGATGGATCTTATCCTCCTAGAGGTCTGGATCAGAATTATTTACTTGCGCGATTTAATTTTGACTCTTTAGAAACTAGACGCAATAACATGCTAATTAGATTCTTATTTCTTGAATGGCAAGCTTGATTGCCCTGATCTTTTAAATAAAATAAATTTTCTGATACCGCGCCTTAATTCTAGACAGCAAACTTTATTTTACTGTGTTGCTCCTAGATCAAATATTTTAAGAAAGTCCCCAATATCTCTGATGTGTAAACTGTTCAATCGTATCGCTTCTCATTGTGATATTCACTGTGATAATTTGAAGGGTATATGTAACTGGGTAGCTCGGTTAGCTCAAGTATTATTAGGTACTTGTTTGATTTGTTGTAGTAAATTATATTTTGTTTGTTTTATTTTGCCTATATGCGTGCACCACCACCCTATAGATGTCTTTCATGACCGATACCAACAGACGAAACGTTCGCTCGGAAAAAATTAAAACAAATACACTTGCAGTTCTCATCCATTTGCAATATTTGTTTTTGATATATTATAAATTAAATTGAGTTAGCATTATTGTTTTTTATTTTATTTCCTATATTAAGATAATTGCGCTCGCCACTGAGCACCGCATTCCATTAGGTTGCATATCAAACGAAAGCACTATAATTTTCTAACATCCAAATAGTGAAATAATGTTTGATATGATTTCTTAGTCCACCGATTAAAAATATATTTATAAAAAGTTTTATATAAATACATAATAACATATTTACATAAAGAGTTTACAGATAATCCGTTATCAGAATTTTTAATATCATCAACATTTGCTCGTTTTGTGTGTAGCTTATTTAATAATGTTTGTATTAAATAAGACCAACTTTTCGGCGCTATGTCTCTAATCTGTAAACCATAGACAGAAAATGAAAATCATAATAATTAAACAAAATACCTAACAATGGAATGCATCTAAATTTATATTTCCATGTACCTACGTATGTCGGTTTCTTTCATCTATTATGATATCTTATCTATCAGTTGAAATTACAATCTGATAGATCAGGGTGCTTCTGCGATCATTAGGTCTAGGTATTCGCCACTTATACCAATATACTCTGTTAATTTAGTTTTCTCATTCTATCTGATAATGTACTATTTTACTAAATACAAAATCATTTATTAAAGTTCCAGTTTACCGCATATAAGTGTACTTTTACTATATAGTAATAGAAATGTCACTGTTAATTAAAGACAAAGGTTTGACAGAAAATTGTTTATTCCTAGGATTTGGCTGTGATATGTGGATCACATTTTTGCCGTGTTTGATCGTAATATTGCGGATGTAGAAAACTTAATTTCCAAATTAAATAGTCGTTTCACTTCTGTAAAGTTTATATATGAACTAGGAAATAATGGAAAACTTCCATTTTTAGATGTATTAGTAGCTAAAAATAGTGACAATAGGTTAGAATTTGATATATATACACACATATATATATATATATATATATATATATATATATATATATATATATATATATATATATATATATATATATATATATATATATATATATATATATATATATATATATATATATATATATATATATATATATATATATATATATACATAGATCTATATATATATATATTATATATATATATATATATATATATATATATATATACACTGAGCTCGTAAAGTTTGGAATAAATTCAATTAATCGTTATTGAAGGATTTTCACAGGAAATCCTCGGACACGTCAACTTTATTTTATAAAATGTCACTTTTTTCAGCCATCGATTTTTTTTTTGTTTTGTTCGTTTTTGAGCTATGACGTCATCGACAATTTTTTCAAATGACAACCCATATTTTTTTTCACGGATTTCGATAGAGCACATTTTTCTGAGTGCGAATATGTCAAAAACATAGTACCTTTAACATTAAAGTGTTCGAGATATTCGGTTGCAAAGTTTTAAGAATGAATTATACAAGCGATGACCAAATGCTAATCATTTATCAAGAAAGCGCAGGAAAAACAACAGTTTTGACAGTTGTCACAATTTTGAAGTTTTTCCTCGCAAGTTTGTGTTTTAATCAGTTGAATAATATCATTAAGTAAGTTGATTATCATTAAGTAAGTTGATTAAGTAAGTTGATCATTATTCCATCATAATTCATTTTATTTAAAAATGGTCCGTCGTTTGAGTGAAAGGGAAAGAATCGAAATTTTGATGATGATCGGTTACGGGGACAGAGCTCGCACACAAGTAGAAGTTTGCCGTTTATTTAACAACAAATATCCAAACAGAGAACCAATTACACAGTCCACCGTTAGCAAAATAGAACAAAAGTTTTTAGAAGTGGGTCATACGAGAGATCGCCCTAGAACGGGTCGTCCACCAGTGCAACAAGATGTTAAATTGAATGTTCTACTAGAGCTTCAAGAAAATCCCCATTTACCCACCCGCCAAGTGGCGGCAAACAACGGAATAGTTCAAAGCTCCGTCTTGAAATATTTGAAATTGAACAAATGGCATCCGTATAAAGTGGTTTTGGTCCAAGAGTTAAACGAAGATGATCCTGACCGTAGGTTACTGTTTTGCCAAACCATGTTGCAACGCCTGATTGATGACGACGGATTTTTACGCAATATTGTTTTTTCTGATGAGGCTAACTTTTATCTCGACGGCACAGTTAACCGGCAAAACTGTAGATATTGGTCTCCTGAAAATCCACACTGGAAAATGGAAACTCGTAGTCAGTTTCCACAAAAAGTTAACGTTTGGGCTGGTATTGTAGGTAATCGTATTTGGGCCCATTTTTCTTTGAAGGCGTATTAACAGGTGAAATATATTTAGAATTTTTAAGAGACGACTTAGTCCCTGCACTTGCGGTACTTTACCCAAATGACGTAGATCCAGATCTGCCCCATCACACGATATGGTACCAACAAGACGGTGCACCACCCCATTTTGCTGTGATCGTTCGCGATTATTTAAACCATGTATTTCCTAACCATTGGATTGGTCGCAGGGGAACTATCGAATGGCCCCCTAGATCTCCAGATCTCACTCCCCTAGACTACTTTTTATGGGGCTATTTAAAGAGCAAAGTCTATTTCAATAGACCAAATACCATCGAAGAATTAAAGGACAGAATTCGCAATGAAATTCGTACCATTCAACCCGATACTGTTGGTAAGGTTCTGCAGGAGTTTCAGTGGCGGATGGGATATTGCCAGGAAGTGAATGGAGGTCACTTTGAAAATTTACTCTGATTTTATTTTTTATTTTAATTATTTATCATTTATTTGTTAAAATATTTTTTTATTTGTTTAAATTGTTGTTAAAAAATTAAACAGATTACTCCCAAATCTTTCAAAATGTTCGATAAGCTACCAAAATAAATAATATTACTCCTTAATCTTTTAAAATGTAATAAGCTATAAGCTATTAGAATCAATAAGCTATTAAAAATCTTGACCCGCCCGATAGCTTATGCATGGTGCCATGGTACATTTTATAAACTTTGCAACCGAATATCTCGAAAACTTTAATGTTAAAGGTACTATGTTTTTGACATATTCGCACTCAGAAAAATGTGCTCTATCGAAATCCGTGAAAAAAAATATGGGTTGTCATTTAAAAAAATTGTCGATGACGTCATAGCTCAAAAACGAACAAAACAAAAAAAAAATCGATGGCTGAAAAAAGTGACATTTTATAAAATAAGGTTGACGTGTCCGAGGATTTCCTGTGAAAATCCTTCAATAACGATTAATTGAATTTATTCCAAACTTTACGAGCTCAGTGTATATATATATATATATATATATATAGAAAAGATACCAGTACTGTCAGATATCCCTAATGACTCTTACCACGCTATCAATACAAAATGGCGAGTTTTAATTTTCCTGTCCATCATTTACTAAGCTTCCCTCTCAGTAATGAGAGGTTTGAAAAAGAGAAAGTATTAATTAAAGATATAGCTGTGAGTAGGTAATGGTTATCCTAGAGATATAGTTGAAAAACTAATTAGGAAGCGTAAATTTAAGGACACACCTCGTAATTGGACTTCGTAATTGACCTTTCAAAAGGATATAGAGACTCCAAAATATGTATCCATCCCGTACGAACCCCG
Organism: Tetropium fuscum; assembly: GCA_964058915.1. Lineage (NCBI taxonomy): Eukaryota > Metazoa > Arthropoda > Insecta > Coleoptera > Cerambycidae > Tetropium > Tetropium fuscum. Next base: position 20,687 of record CAXKVY010010470.1, read on the forward strand.
GTTTACTCGTGGTTCGAGTAAGGTCTTTATTCGTTCGTTGCGATTCATTCGTCGAGTGATAAATTACAACAACTTTTAGACAATCCAAAGGATAAAATTGTTCCAAATGAAAGGTCTGGGATTTACGAAATTAGTTATAATGCTTGTGATTGAAAATATGTTGGACAAAAGAGACGATCAATTAACACCAGATTTAAAGAGCATATGGCTCATCTAAAATATGGAAGAACAGATAAGTCTAGTGTATGTTGTGCAACACTGTATGTTGTGCTTTTGACAACAATCATAGAATAGATATTAGTAATTTAAGATTAGTTAGAAATGTGACCAATAATAGAGAGTTGGATGCATTTGAGAGCATAGAAATTGTAAAATGTAAAAGTAGTACGAATAGAGACAAGGGACCTATACCGTATTGCCCGCTTTACGCGTTGCCTAGCAACTGATCATTGAAGCGTGACTAATGATTTTTAGTTTAAGATTAGTTTTAATCGTTTCCGGATGATGCCAACTTGGTTGGCGAAATTAGTAAAAAAGAGGGAGGTGAAAGTGTTTTGGTGTTTGTGGAAACTATTGAATTAATAATTTCGTGTTATCTGGGATAAGGCAGTCATGTGTAAAATTGTCCAGATTAACTGTAGAATGTAACCTAACCTAACAACGTGTATTTACCGTAAGATCAGAGTGCAACGGATACAAAATTTATCATAAGTATATATTCACGATTGAGATTCAAACAAGTAAAACACAATAGATTTTTTATTTACTTTAATTACGTTAAGAGCACAATACAACTAGTTCGCATCGACAGTTTTGTAAAAACTTCCCATAAAGATGCAAAATATTTGAAATTCTCAGATGCATCCAGTTACACTGGTCATTGCATGAGGAGAACGTCTGCCACTGACAGGGGGGTTGACATTCAAACACTTAAAAGGCATGGAGGATGACGTTCAAGAATTAGTATAGAGAATCGTAAGAGTTTTAAGAAAGAACAAATAGAATTGAATAAATTTAGTGTTATTATTTTTAAACGGTTTTATTTCGCTTGACTTATTGTACTTATTTGTTTACTTATATTAATTTGTGTCAAATCTTGCAAAAGCTTTTGCAACTCCTTTCCGATGAGCGAGAGACTCGAAATCTTATTTATAAACCGATTTGTCTGAAACTTGAAACTTTGCGGTGTTAAAGGTGTATTCAATACAATTTTTGACTAGAACTTAATAAAATCAAAAAGGCAGATCCAAAATTTTAGTATATGTGATGATTTAAAATAGAACCGTTTAAGTTAAAAGTTATTTTACCTATTTTTTTCAAATTTTAATAATTGTACTGTTAATTAAATGTTTCCAATATTTAAATAAACAACTTTCTGTCAAACTTTTGTCTTTTATTAACAGTGACATTTCTATTACTATATAGCAATGTGACATTTATATGCGGTAAACTTGCACTTTAACAAATGATTTTGTATTTAGTAAAGAGTACATTATCAGTCAAAATGAGAAAAACTAAATTAACAGAGTATATTGGTATAAGTGGCGTAACTAGGTATACCTAGAACTAATGATCGCAGAAGCACCCTGATCTACCAGATTGTATTATTTCAACTGATAGATAAGATATCATAATAGATGAAAGAAACCGACATACGTACATGGAAATATCAATTTAGGTGCATTCCATTGTTAGGTATTTTGTTTAATTATTATGATTTTCAATTTCTGTCTATGGTTTACTGTTTAGAGACATTGCGCCGAAAAGTTGTTCTTACTTAATATAAGTGCGTAAAACTTATTAATATTATCTCCAATTGCAAAATTGCGCTGACATTAATTAAACCGTATTTTTTTCCGTAAGATTAATATACTCTTAGATAAGCCTGAAGAGCAATTTGACATATACAAACATTACTTTTTCTATTATTTACATTAATTGATAGCAGTTTCTTTTTCTCGCTTACTTATCAATTCAATTATCAGTTATTTGCAGTGACGGCACGTGAGTTTGACTGCAAAAAAACGTGAATACCTACCATAGCATGGAAATAAAAAGTGTAATTTAATACCACAACATTTAATAATTAATTAGCACTATCGGTTTGCATTGAGAAAGTTAGAAACGAATATCTTAGGAACTAATATATTAGGAACAGTTTAACTCAAACTTTATGTTTACCATTAATGTTTAATATGTTTATATTTGTCATGATCACAAGACACTGTAGCAGAATGACTATTATTTATGACTTTATTTCACTATTGCACTAAGAACCAGTTTTTGCATTAAATATAGTTCAATTAAGTTTTTTTTGCATGAACACAGAAAAAACTAATTTATTTTGTGTAATTAATGCATTCACCTATTTTTAAAGTTATAATCTATTAGTTATATATGAACAAAATTCGTTATTTTATTTTGTATGTATATTGTATGTATGTATGTACGTATATTTTATGTTGTATATTGTAGAAGAATAATATTACTGAAGAATAGATTATTCTTCAGCTTTTACAATATACAAAATAAAATATACTTTTACATTCAAAATAAAATAACGAATTTTGTTCATAACAATCACGTTTTATCATAAACGAGTTTTATCATAAACGTTTTCGTCAAATTTGCGGGTAAAAGCCATACGAGGGTATGGCTTTTGAACTAAATTTCACACGGACGTTGTACGTCCATTCTCTTTTAAAACCACGTTTTATTCTAAACTTATATTACTTACAATTTTTTTTATATCACCAATCTTCATTTTCCCAACAATATTTATAACTTACTCCATGAATTTATTAAGTTATTTACTTTTAACGGAAAATTCATCATAGAACATGAGAAACTCTCAAGTACAATTTGTAGAGAATTTAACGCTGATTTTAAATGTCTTCACTTTTGCTTTTACTTTAAATAATAATAGCTTTAAACGTCAAAAACCTTGCCCGTATCGCTTTTATATCGGCGAGTCGTCCAAGGACGGTTTACACAATCTAAGCTAAGATTGTGTAAACCCTGTGGCAGCATTTAGGCGGCGATGCAAGATGGGCAGTACCTGGAAGGTATATCGGTTCCAGGTATCTTGGGACTTTTCTACCATGAGGATCCGGAGCGTTGTTTTCACCTTCTGTACCCGGCATTCTGTTCCTATGACACCAGGTCGTGTATTCATGGGCGATGAACCGGGAGCCCTGATCCGATATTATAGCTTGTGATTTTCCGGCTTTGGTGCGAGCGTCGTACATGGGGTGAGAGCTACCCACTTGAATAGCACATATGCTATGAGGATGATAAAACGGTTGTTCTATGTAGTGCGAGAGTACGGTCCGAATATGTCGAAGCTCAACATCTGGAAAGCGAACTGTGGAGTTCTATCAGTTATCGGGGGTGGTTTTTAACTACCGCACAGACTCGATACCTTTCACGTATTGCCGGACGTAACTTGCCGTAGTCGTAACTTTCTCCAGCATTGTGCGATGTACGAAGTTTTGACCGATTTTTCTGACAGTTTCGGTTACCACGGGATGGGATTCTTCGTGATAGGCATATACTATGTTTGGTGGGAGTTTTATGGGACTACTAACCGTTTTTCCTGGTTAGAGCGGAAATAGAGGACGTCATATTCCACCACATAATCTCTAAGGACTCTGACCTCCTTAGCGCTTAATTCGTTTCTCTGGCTTGCGTCCTTCCAGCGGGCGATTTTCCTGAGTATTTTCCGGTTAGTCAGGTGACTGCGTTTCACCTTCTGGAATACCTTTCCCACGTTTAGAAGGTTCACCGGTAACGCCGTATGGAGATCCCATATGCATATTGTGATGCGTATTCCGGAGTCCTTGAACAAATATATGACAGCATAGTCCAGACTCTGGGCCGTTCTAGCAACGTGCTCTGGGTTTTTTTAAAAATTGGCTGAGCATCCAATCGACACGGGATTTTTGGCTCTATGGGCGGATGTTATTAGGTGTTTTAAAGTAAAGAAATGAGAAATTATTTTAGGTTTACTGTTTATGCGATTGGTAACCATTAAACTAAAAGACATTGAAGTAAAATTCCTGAAGCGAGCGAGTCTGAGACTCCTCCCTCACGGTAGCGCTACTGGTTATGTGTTTACGTTACCATGGTAGGTAAAACTTATTCCATATTATTATACATACAAGCGTTACTTCATCGATCTGGTTCTTAAATAAGTGTAAACCGAACCTGCGGCGTTGTAATACTTATGCCCTACTTTAGCGCTATTCCGCTCACGAGGGTTTCTACTTATTTTGAAGTAATTCTTTGTTATCTAGCCATAGTATAATTATTATTATACGGTCCGAAAAACAAATAACACTAATAATATCGGAACTAGATGCCCTGATAGGCATAGATAAGCCTGCTTATCACTCCAATCATACGTGGGACAAAGTGTTTTACACGACGCGCAACATTTTGATATTAGAGTCTAGATATCGAGGTGTATGTGTATGGGTTATTGTTTTTTAAATTGCATATCCAATTTACTGTTAAATTTAATGACCACCATAAAAACAAAAGCCGTTAAATTTACCTTGTAGATTATGCGAAGTAGGTACTTTTTATACTGCCGCACACTTTTCCCTGGCATTTTTGGCAAATTTGCGATGTCTTTCAGCGGAACTACGCATTTATTTTCGGACCGATCGGCGTCATTTTCCATGAACCGATCTCAGAATACTATTGGTTAGTTGTATCATTTATTATCCACGTTAATTTCTCACGTACATTTTACGTTCTTTAATGTTAATGTGCAAATGTTATGTTTAGAACAGTATGACGACAGCGGCAGATCTGCATAGGTACTATTTATATAATAATTTTGTTGCTGCATTCAATAGAAATTACAGAATTAAGCACATACAATTTACATATTATTATCTTGATTTAATCTTGTCTATATCCATTGTAACATACAAGGAAACTCAGTATTTCAGCGGATTTTTGGCAGAATTTGGACATAAAGCTTAATAGTAATCGCCTAATTTCCTCCTGGTCCAAAGCGTTCCACAATTGGGTCATAGGGGGTGGTCGTGTTTTTCTCAACTGCCTACCGAGTACATCCCATATATGCTCAATAGGATTGATATTAGGACTTCGTGCTGGCCAATTTAGTTCAACACCTAGTTCCTCGAGATACCCATCGACAATATGAGCAACATGAGGTCTTGCATTAACAATAAATTGTCACCGATGTAAGATGCGAATGGGACAACATGTTCTGATAAAATTTCTCTAATGTACCTTTGGCTATTTAGTGCGTCTCCATGTACTGGTAACAATTCTGTACGTGCATTTAATGAAATTCCTCTCCACACCATCACGGAACCTCCATTGAAGAGAGTGGTTTGACGTATGTTACATTGTGCGTAACGTTCATTTGGCTTTCTTATAACTCTTTGTAGACGCAAACTGTAGAGGCAAAATCTAGATTCATCAGTAAATAGCACTCTTCCCCAGTCTTCAATATTCCACTCTAAATGCTCCCTAGCAAATTGTAACCTAGCTCTTCTGTGCTCTGCATTAAGAGTGAGTCCTGTAGCTGGATTTCGTATATGAAGATTACTTTCTTTGAGTCTTCTTATTACTGTCTTAGCACTAACTTCAACATCATGGACGGTACTTAGCTGTGCCTGAAAGTTTGTGCTAGTAACAAATCGTTCTCGTAGAACGCGAACCCTAATAAAACGATCTTGAATCGCTCTCGTAACACGAGGTCTTCCTTGTCCTCGCCGCCTGTCATAACTCTGTGTTCCTCGGAAGCGCTGTACGACTCTTGATATGGTTGAAACAGAAACTCCTAGTCTATCAGCTACTATCCGCATACTCAACCCTTCGTTTATTAATGTCACTGCTTTAATACAATCATCATGGTTAAGATTTCTTCTACCTTGATCCAACAAGGTGACAACTTATTAATTTTCATTGTTTTTACTTTACTTTTAATTTTCTACCAAATTTCTTTAATTGTAATTTGTAACCAATTGTAATTTTGTAATTTTTTGTTTAAACAACAAATTTAAAAGGTTCAGCGAATTCACTACAAAATTTCGTACAATTTAAAAAAAAAGATGATCTAAATTAGGCAACGGGTTCAAAAAATAGTGTATTCCAAAGTTGGGCAAAATTTTTTGTGTTACGTTAATTTGGTCCGCCAGTGTATTTGATAAATCATAATATGATATGTCGAAACTATTAATATTATCGATTGTTTTTTCTGGCGATTTTTAATTTAGTTATCAATAAAATACGGCTTCACCAATTAGCGTGTAGTTGACCATGGGGTGATATGCTCTGTCTTTGTTTAACTAGGCATGTAAATTTTCTCCCACAGCGTCTCTGTCTGTTGCATACGGTTTGGTTTGTTTACTTTGTAGGTAGGTACTTCATGATTTTATGCGTTTATGGATTATATTAGGGTTATTTTCTCACTTTTCTCACTATATATACACTCCCCGGCACAAAATTCCGTCACCCTAAAATTTTGCCCAATTTTGATGTTTTATAACTTTTTTATTTTTCATCTGATTTTCATAAATTTTTCACCAGTCTGTAGATCAATTCATTGTGTGTCTTTTTAATTATTGTAATAAGTCATATTTTTCGTCCAGGCAATATTATACAGGGGTAAATCAAACTGTTGTTTTTTGTCGTAAACTCAAAACACCCTGTGGAAAAATTGAGGCGAATAATTTTGTTTACAAACTGTTTGCTGCCATCTTAGACGTATTGTAAACATTTTGTTTTTTGATTCATCCCATTATCTCATTTCTTCTGCGAGCAGCAAAATTTTAAATGAAACGCTGTTAATTTTATCATTTTTAATTAAAAAACATCGACGTTGGCTAAATACGCGGTTATTGTGACAGAATATTTGACAGTACAGTTAATTTAGTGTGTTGTCATCATGGTAACTACAGCAGAAGTAGGTAGAATTGTTGCCTTAATAGAGGATGGCCGCAATAAGAGTTATGTCTCCCGTACTCTGGGAATTGCGCGGTCTACAGTTTGTGATGTTTGGAATAGGTATCTACAGACGGGAAACTTTATTAGGCGGCAAGGCTCTGGCAGAAGGAGAATGACCACTCAAGCTGATGATCACTTTGTCATTATGAGTTCTTTAAGAGATCGAAGATACTGCTGTGTATCTAAAAAATGACTTGCAAATGGTACGTCGAGTAAGTGTAAGTGAAAGAACGATACGTAGAAGATTGTTAGAAGCAGGATTGCATTCACGAAGGCCAGCAGTATGTCCAAAATTGCTTCCTCGGCATCGACAACACCGACTGAGATTTGCAAGAGCGCATGCTGACTGGACTGTAGAACAGTGGGGAAACGTACTATTCACAGATGAATCCAGGGTTTGTTTAAGGTCGCCGGATGGTCATGAACGGGTATACAGACGTAGAAATGAAAGATATGCAGACTGCACCATATCTGAGCGACTGCAATATTACGGTGGTTCAGTCATGGTTTGGGCGGGTATTTCTACCGATGCACGTACTGACCTTGTATTTGTTGAAAATGGAGCACTAACCGCCCACCGTTACATTGAGGAAATCCTCCAAGAAATTGTTGTTCCATTTGCTCCTTTCATTGGGAACCAATTTACATTAATGCATGATAATGCTAGACCTCACGTTGCACGGGTAGTGAGCGAATATCTGGATGAGGTTGGACTTCCAAGATTGGACTGGCCCGCATGTAGCCTGGATCTCAACCCAATCGAACATATTTGGGATGTTCTTAAAAGAGCACTCCGTCGCCGTCCTGTGCAACCACTAACCTTGCAAGACTTACGGCTGGCGCTGACAGAAGAATATCAGGCTATTCCTCAAGACAGAATAAGTAATCTTATTAATTCGATGCCACGAAGAATGCAAGCTGTCATTGCTGCGAGAGGAGGACACGTTATTAAAATTTGTCTTTGTTAATTAATTTTGTGATATACCTAGTGGATGTTTTTGTTAATAAAAATATGCTTGAAATCAGCGTTTCATTTAAAATTTTGCTGCTCGCAGAAGAAATGAGATAATGGGATGAATCAAAAAACAAAATGTTTACAATACGTCTAAGATGGCAGCAAACAGTTTGTAAACAAAATTATTCGCCTCAATTTTTCCACAGGGTGTTTTGAGTTTACGACAAAAAACAACACTTTGATTTACCCCTGTATAATATTGCCTGGACGAAAAATATGACTTGTTACAATAATTAAAAAGACACACAATGAACTGATCTACAGACTGGTAAAAAATTTATGAAAATCAGATGAAAAATAAAAAAAGTTATAAAACATCAAAATTGGGCAAAATTTTAGGGTGACGGAATTTTGTGCCGGGGAGTGT
>CAXKVY010010471.1:0-11674 GCA_964058915.1 Tetropium fuscum
TACGCTAACGTCTAAACTTCTTGGAACTTTCCTATTTATTATGCATCACTCTAATTTGGATGCATGCCAGCCAGCTTATTATTTTGGAATCTGCTCTTAGCACTGTTCTAAGTTTTATGCGGTTAGGGGATGTTGGTTGTGCGTATATTGTTTCAGGAAGTTTAATTTTTTAGATGCAAAACATTTAGGATATCTCCAACCGTGTCTAATTATTTATCTATAACTCAATTAACTTTTGTCACAGCATATGCTGTGTAATTTAATTGTTTCCCTTTAGATTGACTGTATCAAATCGACATATGAGATGTGACATTTGCATCGAACCGTTACCTTCTAGCTGCCAAGGAGTAAAATTCCTGGCACATTACAGTTTTTACACAGAAGAAAGAGCTTATAGAAGCGACTCTTGAGGTTCCCGCTTAACTCCGCACTCTTTGCCGCAGATGCTAATATTCTAGTTTCTTCGTTTTAAGAGAAAACTGGTTGGGATCCAGGTTTCTACTGAATGTTATATCTTTCAGATGTTCGGCGTATGGTCAAGCGGCCTTCTACTGCTGTAATTGCCCGATCTAAAACCTCGTCAGTATAATTTCGATAGCTTCGAGAGCCTAAACGCTTTGAGTTTGTTACGCTTTGACTATGTTCTTGGCATAATGCTTCAATAATAAAAAACACAATTACCCACTAAACATACAAAAAATCTAAAAATCATCTAAAAACCTCAACATAAATTACTTCATGGTGTGTTATTGATCAGTAGTCAAAGTTACCCCGCACGTGTGATCAATGTCACCCCATACAGAATATTCCAGCAAAATAATAATTGCCGTCGAGGTTAAAATGTGCTATAAAAATGGGTATTATAGGTTAGTAAACGTTTGATTCTGTAAATTGGGTAAAATTAACGTACCTGTCATATCTAGTGCGGTAGTCATGAAGTTATTAAAGTTATTAAATTGATAGAAAAGTTAAAGTTATTAAATTGATATTTTCAGTATTCTTTCGGTTAACTGCGAGTTCTATACTATGATCAATGACATACTGGTAGTACGTTTCAGTGTTGCCAACCGTAAAATAACAAACTAAATGGTACGTTCCGAATTCGTATAATTTGAGTTTACTCACAGAATGAAGTTTTCATCAGTCACCCCAGGAATCAAAGTAACCCCATTCCACGGTAGTTATTTTTGCAGTTGTTCTGTGCAGACACTAAATTTGTGTTACGACAAAAGTCACTATTAACACTTTTTAATTAGACTAAATTTTCAACAAAATGTAGGTCTCGAAAATTTGGTCTCGATTGACCAAATAGTTTCCAAGATACAGCTGTTCAAATATTTGCAAAATTTCCCAAAAAAAAAGGAAATTGTAGATTTTTTGGTTAATGTTTATCACATTTTACGGCAAAGGTCTTCATATAGAATATTAAAGTACAATAAATTTGCAACAAAACGATACCAATTTCTATGAAGACTATGTAGATTTTTCTAAGTCGCTTAAAATATGAATTGTTTATCAATCACTCTGTTTCAATAAACATACTAAAAAATAACATTGTCATTAAAAAATGTGGGAGACAAAAAAACTCGGAGAATTCATTCACGCACCGAGCACAACCGGGAATGGCATTGCTCCTTTGCGCTTTCAGTGCCAGTATCATACAACCTTAGCACTTTTTGACCAAATAAGAATAAAATTTGTATCGACGCTGAAAAAACGACGACACTTCGAACAAAACGCCCCAGTGCCACATCTGTTCAGGTCGGCGAAGCAGGAGATAGTGTCTTTGTTTCACTGTTTGAAGGTGACAGTGAATCCCAAAATCTTCAAAAGGACGGCAGATAAGTTCAACATGAACATCGCCAGGTTGCCTCCAACCAGGGATCCTCCAAGATTTAACTCTCTGCGAACATACCACGATGTAAAAGGAAGATTTTATTGATTTTATTTCTGCTCCAGAGCACTGTATTTATGTCTACTCATACTGTTGAAGGTTACGGAATGGTTAAGCAATTGTGGTTACAGGAAAGCAGGACCCAAATACTCGGCTGTTTGCAATCATTGCAGCGGCCAATCTTGCACAACAACATACCAGGCCTGATGTGTGACGACATTGATGAGCCATTCATAGATGACCTTCAGATGACCATTTCGATCTGCCGTAGCAGGTCCATGAAGAAATGGTACCGAAACATGCTGCCCCCAGAAGGTGTACCTACTGTGCATTCTAAATCCACCAGGCTGATCCTCTAAGGACCAGCCCGGTACATCAAAGATATAGAAGAAATATGAGTAATAACAATAATTATCCTCACAGTACTATAAATTATGTATTCAATGAGGTGTTTCATATTACTACATTCATTTAAAATATTTTTTAAAAATATTATATATTACATAGACCAAGTCGATATCGGTTTGTTGCAAATTTAATGTACTTTGTAACGTATATGATGCCGTTTGCCGTAAAATAGGTGCTTGATGATGAACTATTTGGGCTACCGAGACCAAATTGTTTTCATTTTGTTGCAAATGCAGTCTACTTAAGAAGTGTATATAGTGACTTTTACCGTAACACGGGTTGTTGGTAGTAAAAAACTACAAAAACCGAATAAAGTCGAAAATTTAATGGTTAATAAAGTTTTTAACAGTGATCCGGAGGTATTTCAAAGTGGAAAACTTGGATTTGTCATTACCACTTCATCACATACAACATATAAAAAAATTAGAACTACCTCATCTGATGCAAGGGAAAATATACCAATTCCATAGACTAACACTCAAACACTAATAAAAACACTACTAAAGTACCAAAATATGGCAAGCTAGCCAAAAAAACGTTAAAATAAAACCGAAAATATTAGATGAAATGAGATCGTAAAAAAAACATGGATTATTTATTTATCAAAATTGGCCTTAAGTTGTTGTTAAAATTAGCGACATTATCTGTAAAAATCGGTTTCAAATAAAGAAAAGTACTACAACTATGTATAATATCTATGTATAATATCTATGATCAGTTCATCATTGACCGCGCGGTTGTATAGATGGGACTTGAGGCAAAGTGGATATTTTCAATATTTCGTATAGTGCTATTGACTGTTTTTGTGAATGCTAATTAGTGTCGGTATCTTGCGATATAGTTTTTGCTAGCAAGGTATTTTACAGTTTTATTTATAATCCTCTGTTTACATTTTTTTACACCCTTCCGCGGCCTGCCTTGTGTGTTATTGTTAGTCACCCTGATCGGCCCCTGGGTGCAGAAACTTGGTATCCCTGTCTTATGTGTTTGTAGTTAACTGTTTATTGAATTGATGTCATTTAATTATTTGAAATGTCTTCGTGTTTAAATTGCAACACTGATATAAAGCCTAATACTCCTTTGGTCATTCATTGCGATGCTTGCCAAGGACCCCTACATTTAAAATGTGTAGGACTCTTAGAAAGTGATGTAAAGTTTACTAGATCTAAATCAAAGGCTATTAAAGTCGTTTGTAATACATGTAGTGTTAACCTCTCGCAATTTAGGGATATTAAAAATCTTATCACCACTTTGCAAAATGAGTTTACAGCCCGCTTTAATAACCTTAAAGCTGATTTTGAAGCACAATTAAATACACTAAGGAACTCCTTGGATACAGGTCAGGGAAAAAATGTAAATGTACGAGTTTGAGGATGCTGTTAATGAGGTAATGGAGCGTCAAAAGAGAAAGCAAAATTTGATTATCTTTGGTGTTATGGAGTCTCCTTTAGATGATAATCGGGAAGGTATCGAACATGATTTGTCACTAGCCTTAAACATCTTGCAAACTATTATTCCGGATTACACGAATGACTCATTAAAAGTTCATCGCGTAGGCAGACGTAGTCGAGATCACAACAGGCCTGTAAAAGTATCACTTCGAGACGAAAGGGAAGTATTGAATTTTATTAAGAAGTCTAGGATTTTGCGCAATATTGAGAATTATAAAAATACGTTCATTTCCTCTGATAGAACACCTCGACAGGTACAACATTATAAGCAACTCAAAAATGAACTGGAGACTCGTAGGAATAATGGCGAAAGAAATCTAGTCATTCGCTACTCTAATGGTACCTCTAAAATTGTCCATCAGGATTTAAACTGATCTCGTCACCTAATTACAGACCAACATTGTTTTACCAAAATGTGCGCGGTTTACGATCCAAGGTTATTAATTTTTACAATGGTGTAGCTGAAAATGATTTTGACATTATTGCAATCACTGAAACGTGGCTAACTCCAGACATTAGTAGTGGCGAATTATTTCCTGATAACTATATCGTTTTCCGAAAAGATAGATGCAGGTTGTCTACAGGTTTGTCAAGAGGCGGTGGTGTCCTTCTTGCTTTGAAAGATAGCTTTAATTGTTCGCAAATAGACATTACCTACATGGCTGATGTAGTTCCCGATATTGATGTGGTTGGTGTAAAAATTATAAACTGCAATAATCGCAAATTACTACTATTTGTTTTATATATACCACCGCATACCTCAATGCAAGACTTTGATTTATTTTTTGATGCTATGGGTTCCTTAGCATGTCTGAGGGATGATGTTAATATATTATTTGTAGGTGATTTTAACTCTCCAAATTATTCCCTTGGTCATTCTGCAGGAGCCGGCGCAAGAATAGGTAACTTTAAAGATTTCCATGGCTTACTTCAATATAACAAGGTTAACAATTCTCAAGGTCATATTTTGGATCTTGTTTTCTCTAACTTCATCTGTATCGTAGATAGATCTGAAGATCCATTGCTTGTTGAAGATAATCACCACCCTTCTCTTCGTATTAATTTTGATGCAACCTCTAATCGGTCGCATCCTCCACAGAGTCATTTTCCTATGAAATTTTCCTGCACTGCTTATAACTTTAAAAAAGCAAATTTTCCTCTGTTGTACCAACTTATTTATAACACGAATTGGTCATTTCTTATGAATGTAGATAATGTGAATGAGTTATGCTCTTCATTTTACGACAAGTTATATAGTCTTTTCGATATAGCTGTACCAAAGTACATGTCTTCTCCCCATATTCGCCGCTATCATTATCCTCCTTGGTTCACAGGAGAAGTTATTAAATCCATACGTACAAAAGCAGCTGCATATAGCAAGTATAAAAAATTGAAATCAGCTGATTTCTACAATGCCTTCAAAGCTCATCGATCTAGATCTAAACGTCTTATTGATGAGGCTTATAGAATATTTATAAAGGATTTTGAGCAATCATTATCTGGTAATCCCAAAAATTTTTGGAACTTTATAAATAAAAAGAGAGGTTCCTCACGTATCCCTTCTTCTGTAATGTTCTATAACGACAGTGAACTTTCCAGTCCTACTGATATCGTTAACGCGTTTGGTGACTACTTTAACAGCGTCTTCATTCAATCTCAACCAGTTAATCCATCTGAGTTTTCTTTACATAACAATCTAGGACTTCACATAGACTTACTGAATATCTCATATGAAGATGTTTTACAAAGTCTGAAACGATCTAAGGATACTTTTACAATGGGCGTAGATGGTATTCCTAGTTTTGTTCTAAGAGACTGTGCGTATGTTTTTGCCGAGCCACTACAGATCTTATTCAATTGCATCCTACGTAATTCTTCCTTCCCGTCTTATTGGAAAAAAACATATTTGTCCAATACCGAAAAAGGGAAATCAAAATGATATTTCAAATTATAGAGGAATTTCACTACTGTGTAATTTCTCTAAAATCTTTGAAACCATACTGTATAGTAAAATTTACTACTCTACCAGGCAGCTTATTTCGTCACGCCAACATGGGTTCATGCAAAGGAGGTCAACAATATCTAATTTAGCGGTTTTTACCCAATATGTCTCTGAGGTTTTGGATAATAGAGGACAGGTCGATGTCGTCTACACGGACTTCCAAAAAGCATTTGATCAGATTGACCATAACATACTCCTTTTGAAACTAGAAAGTATTGGTTTTTCTGAGGCATTGATTAAATTATTCACCTCCTACTTAAGTGATAGACACTTTATGGTCAGATATCAAAATTTCAATTCAATTTCATTTTCTCCAACTTCGGGAGTTCCACAAGGTTCCAATCTGGGCCCCATATTGTTTTTAATCTTTATTAATGATCTTCCTGAAGTCATTACTTGTGAGCATTTGTTATTTGCCGATGATTTTAAATTCTACTCTGAAATTAAATATTCTACAGATTCCATCCATCTTCAAGACTGCATTAACAAAATGTCTTCATGGTGTGAGACAAATCATCTGAGACTAAATATATCCAAATGTAACGTAATGACTTATACTCGCAAAACTTCATCTTATACTCACAACTACTTCATTGGGAATGACATCATCAGTTGAGTTGATGTATTCAAAGATCTGGGTATTTATTTTGACAGCAAACTTACTTTTGTTGAACATATAAACCATATTGTTTCTAGTGCCTTTATATCTTATGGCTTCATTTACCGCAATTGCCGGGACTTTTCCAATATAAGCACCTTCAAATCTCTGTTTTACGCTCTGGTGAGGTGAAAACTAGAATACGGGTCGATTATATGGTATCCCATTTATCACGTTCATTGTCAACATTTAGAATCGATCCAAAGAAAGTTCTTAAAGTATTTGATCTTTTTGCAAGATGGATCTTATCCTCCTAGAGGTCTGGATCAGAATTATTTACTTGCGAGATTTAATGTTGACTCTTTAGAAACTAGACGCAATATCATGCTAATTAAATTCTTATTTAATATCTTGAATGACAAGCTTGATTGCCCTGATCTATTAAATAAAATAAATTTTCTGATACCTCGCCTAAATTCTAGACAGCAAACTTTATTTTACTGTGTTGCTCCTAGTTCAAATATTTTAAGAAAATCCCCAATATCTCTAATGTGTGAACTGTTCAATCGTATCGCTTCTGATTGTGATATTCAGTGTGATAATTTGAAGAGTATATGTAACTGGTTAGCTCGGTTAGCTTAAGTATTTTAGGTACTTGTTTGATTTGTTGTAGTAAATTATATTTTGTTTGTTTGTTTTATGTTGTCATATATGCATATGCATATTTAGTTTGGCTCATAGGTATTACGTCTTATGTAGTGAATTGCTGTTTTGTATTATTTTACTTCTACTTATATTGTTATATTTTAATTATTACTTGTATTGCTTTTATTCCTGTAATTGGGTTTTTTCCTGTTGGAATAAATAAATATTATTATTATTATTATTATTATATCTGTACAAGTAACACAGATTAGCATTTAGGTTAACAGTGTTATTATTAAGCGTTCCGTGTTGTGTAATTTTGCGCGAAGTGTTATTTTTTTGATTTATTGTGTTATAATGAGTCAAAAAAGTGGAACAAACAGTTCTACCGTTCCACATCGTCTTCAGCGATGTTCAATTATAATGTCTGGATAAGACATTACATTATTTAGATTTCCTAAGCATTTACAAAGGTATTTTATTATTGCTGTAAATTCTAATTATCTGTATGTACTAATGTGAAACTTCTTCTAAGGTCCAACTTTTGGTTGACAGCATACAATCGTGAAGATTTGAAGGAAAAAGTCTAAACGAGCTTTATCAAAATTTTAAGTTGTGTTCACTTCATTTTGAGGCCAAAATGTACACAAATATAATAATACAGTGTATTGTCTCTGTTCGCTCTTTTTTATTTGAAATTAAAATAAAATTGCCCCAATTTATCATAGAGCGACAGAACTTTTAAGATTGACTTGTGTGAATAAATGAAGTTAATTAATATAATTATAAAGACAAAAATAAGGTTCCAAAAAATAAAGACATTATGTTGGACGCCACCACTGAATTAGCAGGTCGCTGGGTCTGACTAGCAAAGGGAGAGCTACTCTACATTCTCGTGTGTTCGAGGGCCACTGTGATACCAATTAAACCTATTATTTGCAATGGAACTCTGATCTCACCTGTCGTAGCTACGCAGAACACTTGAACATCAGACGAGCTGCTTCGTATTTCACTATTTAATTTAGATAGATAAATTAAGGAATTTATAGAACATTTAATTGAGTGTGAAAGAAAACTTCTAGACAATACGTCTTAAGTAACAGCAGAAACTAAAAACACGAAAAATAATATTTTCTGCAATAAATTAACGCAGGCAGTAAGCAATAGTATGACGAATGATAATTAAGGATTATCCTTCAATTAAACAAGAATAATTTGAATATTTTGCACTAAAAACGGATGTTTCAAAAATTCAAAATTGACATTGACAGTAACCAAAAATGCTCAACCATGTCTGTTCTCCTTGTTGCAGCACACTGGCCGTTAAGTATTTGCTATTATAGTAACTCTCCATGGAAGGCTACATCCAATATATATATATATATATATATATATATATATATATATATATATATATATATATATATATATATATATATATATATATATATATATATATATATATATATATATATATATATATATATATATATATATATATATATATATATACTTATATACCTTACTGCATACAACAGTATATATCACAAATATGTATTACATATTATAAATACATTTCTTATTTTAATAGCGAATTATGTTCAGCTCCCAGATATTTTGCACGTAAACCTATTTTTTAAAATTGCCGCCTGAACCATCAAAAAGAAGGCGAAGGTATTTCAAATTGATCACCGCAACATCAAAAGGGCTGTTTTACAAATAACGTAAAATCTGGAAACCGCATAGATGTTCAAACCTCCCAAACGTAAAAAAAAATAAAACCTTTTATCAAATTATTTTGTAAATATGTTTATTATACGATTATTCCATCGCAGAGAAATTATATTATATGGGAAAATGGAGACAATGCGATATATATTTTAAGACACACGTGTTTCACCTTTCGAGAAAGTATATATCAACGAAAAAATAGAGGTAAACATTGGGGTTTATACAAATCATTTCATCATTGTTTATGACATATTCGCTGATTTATGAGAGGTGAGCAAGTGTTAGAATGAAGTTAGCATACATCATACGTGACGGGAGATTTAATGTTCACCTACCTACCTAATCTAAGTAAATGAACTACAGAATGGAATGAAATACCTACATAACAGATGTTTTCTGATGATATAAAATATATTTATAATATCAGCACCCAATTTATTTATATAAAATTTTTTTGTACACATATTACTTAATAATTTAACGTGTTTAACCTCTATATTTGGGCTCTGTATATTCGTTTATCTCAATATATATATATATATATATATATATATATATATATATATATATATATATATATATATATATATATATATATATATATATATATATATATATATATATATATATATATATATATTGAGATAAATGAATATCCAGAGCCCAAATATAGAGGTTAAACACGTTAAATTATTAAGTAATATGTGTACAGAGATTCAATCTATAAAGTCCCAACTCTAGTATCAGTTGCGAGCGCAAACATCTTTACACATCGCACAGACTATGAACGAGAAATCATCTGATTGGCCAGTATGTAAATTAAAAATATTAAAGTCATTTATCAGCGCAAAATTCTAAATCCAACTTAATCGTAATAGACAAGTCCTAACAAACATTATGGTATATTACACTAACATAAACTCGGTATATTTGGACGTAAAATTGTAAATGCGTTACATCAGTATAGGGGTTCGGGATTATAATCCCGAAGCAAAATGTTTTGAGGTACAGATGGGTACAGGTCACTGTATTATGAACATTGAAACGAATTTGTGGAGAGTGAATATTATGTGTAAATCCTATGGAGAATGAAGAATTGAACTATTTAAATCAATATTTAACAACATTTAAGGTAAACCAAATAAATAAAATAATTAGCTACAATATGATTAGTCACAGAATATGAGAGTAATATAACATAACACTCGTTGTCAAGGAACTTCGATTGTTTAAAATGGAGAAACTTCCGTAGAAACGGGTAACAAACCGGAGAGTGGTGATAGCGTCCTTGAATAAGCGGCAGCTAAGCTTATGTGTCCAGAAATTTTGTAAAATATAATAGTTAAAATCTACGTTAAATAAGAAATTTTGTGCTATAATAGTGAGATATCAACGGGTAAATAATTCGAGAGAGAATTAACCAAGTTTTAGTGGGATTTGACTTGAAAGTCTGATCTTTCAAGTACGGCGTTCCCAAGGAGAATATAAGAGGTATAAAACAGTGTTTTAAGGTAGCAGAAGACGCAGGGAATACTTCAACATAAACAAAGTAAGCAGATCATAAGTTTTTTCAAAATTTACATCAATTTACATAAATAAACAAGCTACGGGTCAAGAGTAGCTAATATCCAGTACCACCACTAGATGACGGCAGGTGAGCTTGCTGAGTAAGCAGTTTTCTGATGAAAAGTACGAGACCATTCCGAGAGAGGGAGGCAGTTGTTGGTGTAGGTAACAGTGCATCGATAATAAACAAGTTAAAGTGCAGTTAAAAAATTGGTTTGTGTCGTGCTTCGATTACTGCAAGGATTATTTAAACGTATTAAGGTAATAACATTTCAAAACAATTTTAGTTATAAGAATGCATTGTTTGAGAGGCCCACTGCCCATGTAATTAATATTAAGTTGCGTAGTTTGGCTACGGTTACGGTTGGCTACGGTTTGGCTCTGGTTAAGTTAGGATCTATATTAAGTTTTCTTTCTACGATTTCACTAATCATAGTGAATTCTAATTTGTATTTTTGCTTTCAAGCTTACTGCTACTTTGCAGGATAATGTGCGAAACCACATACTTCTCTCTCGTGGTTAAAATTTCAGTCTCATAGACATATATTTACTTTGTTTTTGTGAATAAAATAATCAAATTTACATAGTTTCAGCGTTATCATTATTCTGATATAAAAGTGATAAAATAACCTACTATAATTAAACACAGCTTTAAAAATTTCACTTCTCAATAAGATTTGCTTAAATTTATTTACCAGCAAATAGTTTCAATGGTCAAAGCAACCTAGTTGAACCTCCCCTACTAGACTAAAGAGGACATGCTCAGCAGTGAACTTTAATATTTAATAAAAAGTAAATGTTCAAAGAACTGGCGCATAGGGAAATTTAGCAGGAGTATCAAGATCGTGACAGTATAGCAGACTTGTCAAGTGTTTATACTCTGTGCTTTCACTGCATATCTCATCTATAAAAATCATATCCATCTATAATATTCAAATATAAAATTTTTCTCATATTTAAACTTATGAATATATATATATTATATATATATATATATATATATTTATATATATATATATATATATATATATATATATATATATATATATATATATATATATATATATATATATATATATATATATATATATATCTATATATATATATATATATATATATATATATATATATATATATATATATATATATATATATATATATATATATATATATATATATATATATATATATATATATATATATATATATATATATATATATATATATATATATATATATATATATATATATATATATATATATATATATATATATATATATATATATATATATATATATATATATATATATATATATATATATATATATATATATATATATATATATATATATATATATATATATATATATATATATAT
>CAXKVY010010472.1:0-11225 GCA_964058915.1 Tetropium fuscum
ATGAAATGAGATCGTAAAAAAAACATGGATTATTTATTTATCAAAATTGGCCTTAAGTTGTTGTTAAAATTAGCGACATTATCTGTAAAAATCGGTTTCAAATAAAGAAAAGTACTACAACTATGTATAATATCTATGTATAATATCTATGATCAGTTCATCATTGACCGCGCGGTTGTATAGATGGGACTTGAGGCAAAGTGGATATTTTCAATATTTCGTATAGTGCTATTGACTGTTTTTGTGAATGCTAATTAGTGTCGGTATCTTGCGATATAGTTTTTGCTAGCAAGGTATTTTACAGTTTTATTTATAATCCTCTGTTTACATTTTTTTACACCCTTCCGCGGCCTGCCTTGTGTGTTATTGTTAGTCACCCTGATCGGCCCCTGGGTGCAGAAACTTGGTATCCCTGTCTTATGTGTTTGTAGTTAACTGTTTATTGAATTGATGTCATTTAATTATTTGAAATGTCTTCGTGTTTAAATTGCAACACTGATATAAAGCCTAATACTCCTTTGGTCATTCATTGCGATGCTTGCCAAGGACCCCTACATTTAAAATGTGTAGGACTCTTAGAAAGTGATGTAAAGTTTACTAGATCTAAATCAAAGGCTATTAAAGTCGTTTGTAATACATGTAGTGTTAACCTCTCGCAATTTAGGGATATTAAAAATCTTATCACCACTTTGCAAAATGAGTTTACAGCCCGCTTTAATAACCTTAAAGCTGATTTTGAAGCACAATTAAATACACTAAGGAACTCCTTGGATACAGGTCAGGGAAAAAATGTAAATGTACGAGTTTGAGGATGCTGTTAATGAGGTAATGGAGCGTCAAAAGAGAAAGCAAAATTTGATTATCTTTGGTGTTATGGAGTCTCCTTTAGATGATAATCGGGAAGGTATCGAACATGATTTGTCACTAGCCTTAAACATCTTGCAAACTATTATTCCGGATTACACGAATGACTCATTAAAAGTTCATCGCGTAGGCAGACGTAGTCGAGATCACAACAGGCCTGTAAAAGTATCACTTCGAGACGAAAGGGAAGTATTGAATTTTATTAAGAAGTCTAGGATTTTGCGCAATATTGAGAATTATAAAAATACGTTCATTTCCTCTGATAGAACACCTCGACAGGTACAACATTATAAGCAACTCAAAAATGAACTGGAGACTCGTAGGAATAATGGCGAAAGAAATCTAGTCATTCGCTACTCTAATGGTACCTCTAAAATTGTCCATCAGGATTTAAACTGATCTCGTCACCTAATTACAGACCAACATTGTTTTACCAAAATGTGCGCGGTTTACGATCCAAGGTTATTAATTTTTACAATGGTGTAGCTGAAAATGATTTTGACATTATTGCAATCACTGAAACGTGGCTAACTCCAGACATTAGTAGTGGCGAATTATTTCCTGATAACTATATCGTTTTCCGAAAAGATAGATGCAGGTTGTCTACAGGTTTGTCAAGAGGCGGTGGTGTCCTTCTTGCTTTGAAAGATAGCTTTAATTGTTCGCAAATAGACATTACCTACATGGCTGATGTAGTTCCCGATATTGATGTGGTTGGTGTAAAAATTATAAACTGCAATAATCGCAAATTACTACTATTTGTTTTATATATACCACCGCATACCTCAATGCAAGACTTTGATTTATTTTTTGATGCTATGGGTTCCTTAGCATGTCTGAGGGATGATGTTAATATATTATTTGTAGGTGATTTTAACTCTCCAAATTATTCCCTTGGTCATTCTGCAGGAGCCGGCGCAAGAATAGGTAACTTTAAAGATTTCCATGGCTTACTTCAATATAACAAGGTTAACAATTCTCAAGGTCATATTTTGGATCTTGTTTTCTCTAACTTCATCTGTATCGTAGATAGATCTGAAGATCCATTGCTTGTTGAAGATAATCACCACCCTTCTCTTCGTATTAATTTTGATGCAACCTCTAATCGGTCGCATCCTCCACAGAGTCATTTTCCTATGAAATTTTCCTGCACTGCTTATAACTTTAAAAAAGCAAATTTTCCTCTGTTGTACCAACTTATTTATAACACGAATTGGTCATTTCTTATGAATGTAGATAATGTGAATGAGTTATGCTCTTCATTTTACGACAAGTTATATAGTCTTTTCGATATAGCTGTACCAAAGTACATGTCTTCTCCCCATATTCGCCGCTATCATTATCCTCCTTGGTTCACAGGAGAAGTTATTAAATCCATACGTACAAAAGCAGCTGCATATAGCAAGTATAAAAAATTGAAATCAGCTGATTTCTACAATGCCTTCAAAGCTCATCGATCTAGATCTAAACGTCTTATTGATGAGGCTTATAGAATATTTATAAAGGATTTTGAGCAATCATTATCTGGTAATCCCAAAAATTTTTGGAACTTTATAAATAAAAAGAGAGGTTCCTCACGTATCCCTTCTTCTGTAATGTTCTATAACGACAGTGAACTTTCCAGTCCTACTGATATCGTTAACGCGTTTGGTGACTACTTTAACAGCGTCTTCATTCAATCTCAACCAGTTAATCCATCTGAGTTTTCTTTACATAACAATCTAGGACTTCACATAGACTTACTGAATATCTCATATGAAGATGTTTTACAAAGTCTGAAACGATCTAAGGATACTTTTACAATGGGCGTAGATGGTATTCCTAGTTTTGTTCTAAGAGACTGTGCGTATGTTTTTGCCGAGCCAC
This sequence comes from Tetropium fuscum, assembly GCA_964058915.1. Classification (NCBI taxonomy): domain Eukaryota; kingdom Metazoa; phylum Arthropoda; class Insecta; order Coleoptera; family Cerambycidae; genus Tetropium; species Tetropium fuscum. The sequence goes on from CAXKVY010010472.1 coordinate 2,731, forward strand.
TACAGATCTTATTCAATTGCATCCTACGTAATTCTTCCTTCCCGTCTTATTGGAAAAAAACATATTTGTCCAATACCGAAAAAGGGAAATCAAAATGATATTTCAAATTATAGAGGAATTTCACTACTGTGTAATTTCTCTAAAATCTTTGAAACCATACTGTATAGTAAAATTTACTACTCTACCAGGCAGCTTATTTCGTCACGCCAACATGGGTTCATGCAAAGGAGGTCAACAATATCTAATTTAGCGGTTTTTACCCAATATGTCTCTGAGGTTTTGGATAATAGAGGACAGGTCGATGTCGTCTACACGGACTTCCAAAAAGCATTTGATCAGATTGACCATAACATACTCCTTTTGAAACTAGAAAGTATTGGTTTTTCTGAGGCATTGATTAAATTATTCACCTCCTACTTAAGTGATAGACACTTTATGGTCAGATATCAAAATTTCAATTCAATTTCATTTTCTCCAACTTCGGGAGTTCCACAAGGTTCCAATCTGGGCCCCATATTGTTTTTAATCTTTATTAATGATCTTCCTGAAGTCATTACTTGTGAGCATTTGTTATTTGCCGATGATTTTAAATTCTACTCTGAAATTAAATATTCTACAGATTCCATCCATCTTCAAGACTGCATTAACAAAATGTCTTCATGGTGTGAGACAAATCATCTGAGACTAAATATATCCAAATGTAACGTAATGACTTATACTCGCAAAACTTCATCTTATACTCACAACTACTTCATTGGGAATGACATCATCAGTTGAGTTGATGTATTCAAAGATCTGGGTATTTATTTTGACAGCAAACTTACTTTTGTTGAACATATAAACCATATTGTTTCTAGTGCCTTTATATCTTATGGCTTCATTTACCGCAATTGCCGGGACTTTTCCAATATAAGCACCTTCAAATCTCTGTTTTACGCTCTGGTGAGGTGAAAACTAGAATACGGGTCGATTATATGGTATCCCATTTATCACGTTCATTGTCAACATTTAGAATCGATCCAAAGAAAGTTCTTAAAGTATTTGATCTTTTTGCAAGATGGATCTTATCCTCCTAGAGGTCTGGATCAGAATTATTTACTTGCGAGATTTAATGTTGACTCTTTAGAAACTAGACGCAATATCATGCTAATTAAATTCTTATTTAATATCTTGAATGACAAGCTTGATTGCCCTGATCTATTAAATAAAATAAATTTTCTGATACCTCGCCTAAATTCTAGACAGCAAACTTTATTTTACTGTGTTGCTCCTAGTTCAAATATTTTAAGAAAATCCCCAATATCTCTAATGTGTGAACTGTTCAATCGTATCGCTTCTGATTGTGATATTCAGTGTGATAATTTGAAGAGTATATGTAACTGGTTAGCTCGGTTAGCTTAAGTATTTTAGGTACTTGTTTGATTTGTTGTAGTAAATTATATTTTGTTTGTTTGTTTTATGTTGTCATATATGCATATGCATATTTAGTTTGGCTCATAGGTATTACGTCTTATGTAGTGAATTGCTGTTTTGTATTATTTTACTTCTACTTATATTGTTATATTTTAATTATTACTTGTATTGCTTTTATTCCTGTAATTGGGTTTTTTCCTGTTGGAATAAATAAATATTATTATTATTATTATTATTATATCTGTACAAGTAACACAGATTAGCATTTAGGTTAACAGTGTTATTATTAAGCGTTCCGTGTTGTGTAATTTTGCGCGAAGTGTTATTTTTTTGATTTATTGTGTTATAATGAGTCAAAAAAGTGGAACAAACAGTTCTACCGTTCCACATCGTCTTCAGCGATGTTCAATTATAATGTCTGGATAAGACATTACATTATTTAGATTTCCTAAGCATTTACAAAGGTATTTTATTATTGCTGTAAATTCTAATTATCTGTATGTACTAATGTGAAACTTCTTCTAAGGTCCAACTTTTGGTTGACAGCATACAATCGTGAAGATTTGAAGGAAAAAGTCTAAACGAGCTTTATCAAAATTTTAAGTTGTGTTCACTTCATTTTGAGGCCAAAATGTACACAAATATAATAATACAGTGTATTGTCTCTGTTCGCTCTTTTTTATTTGAAATTAAAATAAAATTGCCCCAATTTATCATAGAGCGACAGAACTTTTAAGATTGACTTGTGTGAATAAATGAAGTTAATTAATATAATTATAAAGACAAAAATAAGGTTCCAAAAAATAAAGACATTATGTTGGACGCCACCACTGAATTAGCAGGTCGCTGGGTCTGACTAGCAAAGGGAGAGCTACTCTACATTCTCGTGTGTTCGAGGGCCACTGTGATACCAATTAAACCTATTATTTGCAATGGAACTCTGATCTCACCTGTCGTAGCTACGCAGAACACTTGAACATCAGACGAGCTGCTTCGTATTTCACTATTTAATTTAGATAGATAAATTAAGGAATTTATAGAACATTTAATTGAGTGTGAAAGAAAACTTCTAGACAATACGTCTTAAGTAACAGCAGAAACTAAAAACACGAAAAATAATATTTTCTGCAATAAATTAACGCAGGCAGTAAGCAATAGTATGACGAATGATAATTAAGGATTATCCTTCAATTAAACAAGAATAATTTGAATATTTTGCACTAAAAACGGATGTTTCAAAAATTCAAAATTGACATTGACAGTAACCAAAAATGCTCAACCATGTCTGTTCTCCTTGTTGCAGCACACTGGCCGTTAAGTATTTGCTATTATAGTAACTCTCCATGGAAGGCTACATCCAATATATATATATATATATATATATATATATATATATATATATATATATATATATATATATATATATATATATATATATATATATATATATATATATATATATATATATATATATATATATATATATATATATATATATATATACTTATATACCTTACTGCATACAACAGTATATATCACAAATATGTATTACATATTATAAATACATTTCTTATTTTAATAGCGAATTATGTTCAGCTCCCAGATATTTTGCACGTAAACCTATTTTTTAAAATTGCCGCCTGAACCATCAAAAAGAAGGCGAAGGTATTTCAAATTGATCACCGCAACATCAAAAGGGCTGTTTTACAAATAACGTAAAATCTGGAAACCGCATAGATGTTCAAACCTCCCAAACGTAAAAAAAAATAAAACCTTTTATCAAATTATTTTGTAAATATGTTTATTATACGATTATTCCATCGCAGAGAAATTATATTATATGGGAAAATGGAGACAATGCGATATATATTTTAAGACACACGTGTTTCACCTTTCGAGAAAGTATATATCAACGAAAAAATAGAGGTAAACATTGGGGTTTATACAAATCATTTCATCATTGTTTATGACATATTCGCTGATTTATGAGAGGTGAGCAAGTGTTAGAATGAAGTTAGCATACATCATACGTGACGGGAGATTTAATGTTCACCTACCTACCTAATCTAAGTAAATGAACTACAGAATGGAATGAAATACCTACATAACAGATGTTTTCTGATGATATAAAATATATTTATAATATCAGCACCCAATTTATTTATATAAAATTTTTTTGTACACATATTACTTAATAATTTAACGTGTTTAACCTCTATATTTGGGCTCTGTATATTCGTTTATCTCAATATATATATATATATATATATATATATATATATATATATATATATATATATATATATATATATATATATATATATATATATATATATATATATATATATATATATATATATATTGAGATAAATGAATATCCAGAGCCCAAATATAGAGGTTAAACACGTTAAATTATTAAGTAATATGTGTACAGAGATTCAATCTATAAAGTCCCAACTCTAGTATCAGTTGCGAGCGCAAACATCTTTACACATCGCACAGACTATGAACGAGAAATCATCTGATTGGCCAGTATGTAAATTAAAAATATTAAAGTCATTTATCAGCGCAAAATTCTAAATCCAACTTAATCGTAATAGACAAGTCCTAACAAACATTATGGTATATTACACTAACATAAACTCGGTATATTTGGACGTAAAATTGTAAATGCGTTACATCAGTATAGGGGTTCGGGATTATAATCCCGAAGCAAAATGTTTTGAGGTACAGATGGGTACAGGTCACTGTATTATGAACATTGAAACGAATTTGTGGAGAGTGAATATTATGTGTAAATCCTATGGAGAATGAAGAATTGAACTATTTAAATCAATATTTAACAACATTTAAGGTAAACCAAATAAATAAAATAATTAGCTACAATATGATTAGTCACAGAATATGAGAGTAATATAACATAACACTCGTTGTCAAGGAACTTCGATTGTTTAAAATGGAGAAACTTCCGTAGAAACGGGTAACAAACCGGAGAGTGGTGATAGCGTCCTTGAATAAGCGGCAGCTAAGCTTATGTGTCCAGAAATTTTGTAAAATATAATAGTTAAAATCTACGTTAAATAAGAAATTTTGTGCTATAATAGTGAGATATCAACGGGTAAATAATTCGAGAGAGAATTAACCAAGTTTTAGTGGGATTTGACTTGAAAGTCTGATCTTTCAAGTACGGCGTTCCCAAGGAGAATATAAGAGGTATAAAACAGTGTTTTAAGGTAGCAGAAGACGCAGGGAATACTTCAACATAAACAAAGTAAGCAGATCATAAGTTTTTTCAAAATTTACATCAATTTACATAAATAAACAAGCTACGGGTCAAGAGTAGCTAATATCCAGTACCACCACTAGATGACGGCAGGTGAGCTTGCTGAGTAAGCAGTTTTCTGATGAAAAGTACGAGACCATTCCGAGAGAGGGAGGCAGTTGTTGGTGTAGGTAACAGTGCATCGATAATAAACAAGTTAAAGTGCAGTTAAAAAATTGGTTTGTGTCGTGCTTCGATTACTGCAAGGATTATTTAAACGTATTAAGGTAATAACATTTCAAAACAATTTTAGTTATAAGAATGCATTGTTTGAGAGGCCCACTGCCCATGTAATTAATATTAAGTTGCGTAGTTTGGCTACGGTTACGGTTGGCTACGGTTTGGCTCTGGTTAAGTTAGGATCTATATTAAGTTTTCTTTCTACGATTTCACTAATCATAGTGAATTCTAATTTGTATTTTTGCTTTCAAGCTTACTGCTACTTTGCAGGATAATGTGCGAAACCACATACTTCTCTCTCGTGGTTAAAATTTCAGTCTCATAGACATATATTTACTTTGTTTTTGTGAATAAAATAATCAAATTTACATAGTTTCAGCGTTATCATTATTCTGATATAAAAGTGATAAAATAACCTACTATAATTAAACACAGCTTTAAAAATTTCACTTCTCAATAAGATTTGCTTAAATTTATTTACCAGCAAATAGTTTCAATGGTCAAAGCAACCTAGTTGAACCTCCCCTACTAGACTAAAGAGGACATGCTCAGCAGTGAACTTTAATATTTAATAAAAAGTAAATGTTCAAAGAACTGGCGCATAGGGAAATTTAGCAGGAGTATCAAGATCGTGACAGTATAGCAGACTTGTCAAGTGTTTATACTCTGTGCTTTCACTGCATATCTCATCTATAAAAATCATATCCATCTATAATATTCAAATATAAAATTTTTCTCATATTTAAACTTATGAATATATATATATTATATATATATATATATATATATTTATATATATATATATATATATATATATATATATATATATATTATATATATATATATATATATATATATATATATATATATATATATATATCTATATATATATATATATATATATATATATATATATATATATATATATATATATATATATATATTATATATATATATATATTATATATATATATATATATATATATATATATAATATATATATATATATATATATATATATATATATATATATATATATATATATATATATATATTTAAATATATATATATATTATATATATATATATATATATATATATATATATATATATATATATATATATATATATATATATATATATATATATATATATATATATATAGGTATATATATATATATATATATACCTAATATATATATATATATATATATATATATATATATATATATATATATATATATATATATATATATATATATATATATATATATATATATATATATATATGTATATATACCTATATATATATATATATATATATATATATATATATATATATATATATATATATATATATATATATATATATATATATATATATATAATATATATATATATATATATATATATATATATATATATATATATATATATATATATATATATATATATATATATATATATATATATATATATATATATATATATATACCTATATATATATATATATATATATATATATATATATATATATATATATATATATATATATATATATATATATATATATATATATATATATATATATATATATATATATGAAATATTTATTTACATATTTACAATACATATTTAAACTTATGAATATATATATATATATATATATATATATATATATATATATATATATATATATATATAAATATATATATATATATATATATATATATATATATATATATATATATATATATATATATATATATATATATATATATGAAATATATATAATAATTTAAATTTATTATAGAAATAGAAAATTTTAGGTAAGTTAAGGAATTTAGTTTTTCACTTAAAAATTCGAATGATTTCATTGATAAGGTCAAAAATATTCATTTGCAAGAGGGTGAAATTTTGATTTCCTTTGATGTTTGTTCATTATTTCCTAGTGTACCAATTCCACAGACCTTGGACTATCTTGAGGATTTACTCGAATTAAACAACTATAGAAAAGAAGTAATAGAAGAATATATAAATCTTACAAAACTTTGTATGAAACAAAATTGCTTCCGTTTCAATGACAAGTTTTATGAACAACATGAAGGAACCGCAATGGGTAACTGTTTATCGCCTTTCATTGCTAATGTTTTCATGAGTCGATTTGAAACTGAAGCAAAAGAAGAATTCGAGTATTTTCCTAGGATTTGGCTTAGGTATGTGGATGACATTTTTGCCGTGTTTGACACTAAGATTGCGGATGTAGATAACTTCATTTCCAAATTAAATAGTCGTTTCACTTCTGTAAAGTTTACATATGAACTAGGAAATAATGGAAAACTTCCATTTTTAGATGTATTAGTAATTAAAAATAGTGACAATAGGTTAGAATTTGATATATATAGAAAAGATACCAGTACGATCAGATATATCCCTAATGACTCTCACCACTGCTATCAACATAAAATGGCAAGTTTTAATTTTCTTGTCCATCGTTTACTAAGTTTCCCTCTCAGTAATGAGAGGTTTGAAAAAGAAAAAGTATTAATTAAAGATATAGCTGTGAGTAATGGTTATCCTAGAGATATAGTTGAAAAACTAATTAGGAAGCGTACATTTAAGGACACACTTCGTAATTCTACGACCTTTCAAAAGGATATAGCGGCTTCAAAATATGTATCCATCCTGTACGAACCCCGGTTTACTCGTGGTTTGAGTAAGGTTTTCAAAAACTGGGTATAACAGCGATTCATTCGTCGAGCAACAAATTACAACAACTTTTAGACAATCCAAAGGATAAAATTGTTCCAAATGAAAGGTCTGGGATTTACGAAATCAGTTGTAATGATTGTGATCGAAAATATGTTGGACAAACGAGACGATCAATTAACACCAGATTTAAAGAGCATATGGCTCATCTAAAATATGGAAGAACAGATAAGTCTAGTGTTGCACAACATGCTTTTGACAACAATCACAGAATAGATATTAGTAATTTAAGATTAGTTAGAAATGTGACCAATAATAGACAGTTGGATGCATTTGAGAGCATAGAAATTGTAAAATGTAATAGTAGTATGAATAGCGACAAGAGACCTATACCGTATAGCCCGCTTTACGCGTTGCTTAGCAACCGATGATTGAACCGCGATTAGTCACGCGTAAATTTCACCGTGATATCATTAGTGACGTCACCATGAAAATAGTATAAATATGGTAGATTTTGTAGTTTAAGATTAGTTTTAATCGTCTCCGGATGATGCCAACTTGGTTGGCGAAACGCGCGTCGAGCGAAGTGAAAGTGTTTTGGTGTTTGTGGAAACTACTCCGAGTGTTACAATAAACACATTTATTTATAGCAAATATTTATGTAATTACTTCTAATGTCTTTAAATTAGTTAAATATTTTTCAATAAAATAAAAAAGACATGAAATATAACTGAAATAAAAAGTGATTGTTCGCTAAAAATAATAAAAAAATTACAGGTTCGTTCGGGCAGTTACTTTTTATTCTATATATTAGAGGAATGTATATTATATATTTTGTAAAAAAAGTAACGCAAAAATACCCACAAATCAAA
>CAXKVY010010473.1:0-15803 GCA_964058915.1 Tetropium fuscum
AACCGACTTGAAGCAATTTGGGCCCTGATGCTTGCGATGGGATAGTAGGTACCGATTAGTCGACTACTAATTAGTGAAAAAACGCCGGTGCTGTGCCGTATTAGAGACGTCATGCGCGTCTCGCATCAGGTAGTGCGAGATTTGGTCTAAATATATTAAGGTGATAAAGATTAAGTTATTAAACGTTTTCGCTCGCGGTTCGCATCATACCTACATGAGATGCAGCTCCCACGCCGATGTATTGTTTAGAGTTTCGCGAGCTCGCTGTGCTGCTGTGTCGGTTTGGGTTTCTAGTTTTTTGTGGTGCTACGGTACGAGTCAGGTGATGGAGATGGCAGATGAACGGCTGCTGCGTAAGTCACCATTACATGTGTTATTTCCTCCATGAAAATAGCGTTCAATGTCTCTTGCAAATTTCGGTATATTTTGATTTACAGTGAAACTATATCAAAATTAAAAATCGATTATGCAGACTGAAACCACAGTCATTTGACGAAAGATCAAAACGGGCTTATAATGAATGAAATTCTCCACTGGTCAATAATGTAGCCATTCCCCACATTAATACGAATAGTTGATGTGGAAACAAACATAATCCCTAAAACAATGCACGAAAACCAATGCAAAAATCTCCCGATTTCCAGTGCCGTGGGTAATAGGAAATCCTTTCCAGTAAAGTGTTATTTTTAATTCATTTTTATCAGTTAGTTTACCGGATAAAAAATATATTTTCTATTAATTATTTATTTTGGATCTTGTTTTTTCTAACTTCAACTGTATCGTAGATAGATCTGAAGATCCATTGCTTGTTGAAGATAATCACCGGCTTTCTCTTCGGGTTAATTTTGATGCAACCTCTAATCGGTCGCATCCTCTACAAAATCATTTTCCTGCACTGCTTATAACTTTAAAAAAGCAATTTTCCTCTGTTATACGAACTTATTTATAACACGAATTGGTAATTTTTTATGAATGTAGATAATGTGAATGATTTATGCTCTTATTTTCGATATAGCTGTACAAAAGTACATGTCTTCTCCCCATATTCGCCGCTATCATTATCCTCCTTGGTTCACAGGAGAAGTTATTAAATCCATCCGAACAAAAGCAGCTGCATATAGCAAGTACAAAAAATTGAAATCATCCGATCTCTACAATGCTTTCAAAGCTCATCGATCTAAATCTAAACGTCTGTTTGATGAGGCTTATAGAATATTTATACAGGATTCTGAGCGATCATTATCTGGTAACACCAAAAAGTTTTGGAACTTTATTGATAAAAAGAATGGTTCCTCACGTATCCCTTCTGTAATGTTCTATAACGACAGTGAACTTTCCAGCCCTACTGATATCGTTAATGCGTTTGGTGACTACTTTAACAGCGTCTTCATTCAATCACAACCAGTTAATCCATCTGAGTTTTCTTTACATAACAATTAGAAATTCACATAGACTTACTGAATATCTCATATGAAGATGTTTTACAAAATCTGAAATGATCTAAGGATACATTTACAATTGGCGTAGATGGTATTCCCAGTTTTATTCTAAGAGGCTGTGCGTATCTTTTTGCCGAGCCACTACAGATGTTATTCAATTGCATCCCACGTAATTCGTCCTTCCCGTCTTATTGGAAAAAAATATATTTGCCCAATACCACAAAAAAGGAAATCAAAATGATGTTTCAAATTATAGAGGCATTTCACTACTGTGTAATTTCTCTAAAATCTTTCTAACCACACAGTATAGTAAACTTTACTACTCTACCAGGCAGCTTATTTCGTCACGCCAACATGGGTTCATACAAAGGAGGTCAACAATATCTAATTTAGCGATTTTTACTCAATATGTCTCTGAGGTTTTGGATAATAGAGTCGAATACAGGTCGATGTCGTCTATACGGCCTTCCAAAAAGCATTTGATCAGATTGACCATAACATACTTCTTTTGAAACTAGAAAGTATTCAAAAAAATTTCAATTCAATATCATTTTCTCCAACTTCGGGAGTTCCACAACTTTCCATATTATTTTTATTCTTTATTAATGATCATCCTGAAGTCATTACTTGTGAGCATTTGTTATTTATCGATGATTTTAAACTCTACTCTGAAATTAAATATTCCACAGATTCCATCCATCTTCAAGGCTGCATTAACAGAATGTCTTCATGGTGTGAGACAAATCATCTTAAACTAAATATAGCTAAATGTAACGTAATGACTTATACTCGCAAAACTTCATCTTATACTCACAACTACTTCATTGAGAATAACATGATCAGCCGATTTGATGTATTCAAAGATCTGGGTATTTATTTTGACAGCAAACTTACTTTTATTTAACATATAAACCATATGGTTTCTATTGCCTTTAAATCTTATGGCTTCATTTACCGCAATTTCCGGGACTTTTCCAATATAAGCACCTTCAAATCTCTGTTTTATGCTCTGGTGAGGTCAAAACTAGAATATGGGTCTATTATAATAATATGATATCCGATTTATCACGTTCATTGTCAACATTTAGAATCGATCCAAAGAAAGTTCTTAAAGTTTTTGATCTTTTTGCAAGATGGATCTTATCCTCCTAGAGGTCTGGATCAGAATTATTTACTTGCGCGATTTAATTTTGACTCTTTAGAAACTAGACGCAATAACATGCTAATTAGATTCTTATTTCTTGAATGGCAAGCTTGATTGCCCTGATCTTTTAAATAAAATAAATTTTCTGATACCGCGCCTTAATTCTAGACAGCAAACTTTATTTTACTGTGTTGCTCCTAGATCAAATATTTTAAGAAAGTCCCCAATATCTCTGATGTGTAAACTGTTCAATCGTATCGCTTCTCATTGTGATATTCACTGTGATAATTTGAAGGGTATATGTAACTGGGTAGCTCGGTTAGCTCAAGTATTATTAGGTACTTGTTTGATTTGTTGTAGTAAATTATATTTTGTTTGTTTTATTTTGCCTATATGCGTGCACCACCACCCTATAGATGTCTTTCATGACCGATACCAACAGACGAAACGTTCGCTCGGAAAAAATTAAAACAAATACACTTGCAGTTCTCATCCATTTGCAATATTTGTTTTTGATATATTATAAATTAAATTGAGTTAGCATTATTGTTTTTTATTTTATTTCCTATATTAAGATAATTGCGCTCGCCACTGAGCACCGCATTCCATTAGGTTGCATATCAAACGAAAGCACTATAATTTTCTAACATCCAAATAGTGAAATAATGTTTGATATGATTTCTTAGTCCACCGATTAAAAATATATTTATAAAAAGTTTTATATAAATACATAATAACATATTTACATAAAGAGTTTACAGATAATCCGTTATCAGAATTTTTAATATCATCAACATTTGCTCGTTTTGTGTGTAGCTTATTTAATAATGTTTGTATTAAATAAGACCAACTTTTCGGCGCTATGTCTCTAATCTGTAAACCATAGACAGAAAATGAAAATCATAATAATTAAACAAAATACCTAACAATGGAATGCATCTAAATTTATATTTCCATGTACCTACGTATGTCGGTTTCTTTCATCTATTATGATATCTTATCTATCAGTTGAAATTACAATCTGATAGATCAGGGTGCTTCTGCGATCATTAGGTCTAGGTATTCGCCACTTATACCAATATACTCTGTTAATTTAGTTTTCTCATTCTATCTGATAATGTACTATTTTACTAAATACAAAATCATTTATTAAAGTTCCAGTTTACCGCATATAAGTGTACTTTTACTATATAGTAATAGAAATGTCACTGTTAATTAAAGACAAAGGTTTGACAGAAAATTGTTTATTCCTAGGATTTGGCTGTGATATGTGGATCACATTTTTGCCGTGTTTGATCGTAATATTGCGGATGTAGAAAACTTAATTTCCAAATTAAATAGTCGTTTCACTTCTGTAAAGTTTATATATGAACTAGGAAATAATGGAAAACTTCCATTTTTAGATGTATTAGTAGCTAAAAATAGTGACAATAGGTTAGAATTTGATATATATACACACATATATATATATATATATATATATATATATATATATATATATATATATATATATATATATATATATATATATATATATATATATATATATATATATATATATATATATATATAGATATATATATATATATATATATATATATACACTGAGCTCGTAAAGTTTGGAATAAATTCAATTAATCGTTATTGAAGGATTTTCACAGGAAATCCTCGGACACGTCAACTTTATTTTATAAAATGTCACTTTTTTCAGCCATCGATTTTTTTTTTGTTTTGTTCGTTTTTGAGCTATGACGTCATCGACAATTTTTTCAAATGACAACCCATATTTTTTTTCACGGATTTCGATAGAGCACATTTTTCTGAGTGCGAATATGTCAAAAACATAGTACCTTTAACATTAAAGTGTTCGAGATATTCGGTTGCAAAGTTTTAAGAATGAATTATACAAGCGATGACCAAATGCTAATCATTTATCAAGAAAGCGCAGGAAAAACAACAGTTTTGACAGTTGTCACAATTTTGAAGTTTTTCCTCGCAAGTTTGTGTTTTAATCAGTTGAATAATATCATTAAGTAAGTTGATTATCATTAAGTAAGTTGATTAAGTAAGTTGATCATTATTCCATCATAATTCATTTTATTTAAAAATGGTCCGTCGTTTGAGTGAAAGGGAAAGAATCGAAATTTTGATGATGATCGGTTACGGGGACAGAGCTCGCACACAAGTAGAAGTTTGCCGTTTATTTAACAACAAATATCCAAACAGAGAACCAATTACACAGTCCACCGTTAGCAAAATAGAACAAAAGTTTTTAGAAGTGGGTCATACGAGAGATCGCCCTAGAACGGGTCGTCCACCAGTGCAACAAGATGTTAAATTGAATGTTCTACTAGAGCTTCAAGAAAATCCCCATTTACCCACCCGCCAAGTGGCGGCAAACAACGGAATAGTTCAAAGCTCCGTCTTGAAATATTTGAAATTGAACAAATGGCATCCGTATAAAGTGGTTTTGGTCCAAGAGTTAAACGAAGATGATCCTGACCGTAGGTTACTGTTTTGCCAAACCATGTTGCAACGCCTGATTGATGACGACGGATTTTTACGCAATATTGTTTTTTCTGATGAGGCTAACTTTTATCTCGACGGCACAGTTAACCGGCAAAACTGTAGATATTGGTCTCCTGAAAATCCACACTGGAAAATGGAAACTCGTAGTCAGTTTCCACAAAAAGTTAACGTTTGGGCTGGTATTGTAGGTAATCGTATTTGGGCCCATTTTTCTTTGAAGGCGTATTAACAGGTGAAATATATTTAGAATTTTTAAGAGACGACTTAGTCCCTGCACTTGCGGTACTTTACCCAAATGACGTAGATCCAGATCTGCCCCATCACACGATATGGTACCAACAAGACGGTGCACCACCCCATTTTGCTGTGATCGTTCGCGATTATTTAAACCATGTATTTCCTAACCATTGGATTGGTCGCAGGGGAACTATCGAATGGCCCCCTAGATCTCCAGATCTCACTCCCCTAGACTACTTTTTATGGGGCTATTTAAAGAGCAAAGTCTATTTCAATAGACCAAATACCATCGAAGAATTAAAGGACAGAATTCGCAATGAAATTCGTACCATTCAACCCGATACTGTTGGTAAGGTTCTGCAGGAGTTTCAGTGGCGGATGGGATATTGCCAGGAAGTGAATGGAGGTCACTTTGAAAATTTACTCTGATTTTATTTTTTATTTTAATTATTTATCATTTATTTGTTAAAATATTTTTTTATTTGTTTAAATTGTTGTTAAAAAATTAAACAGATTACTCCCAAATCTTTCAAAATGTTCGATAAGCTACCAAAATAAATAATATTACTCCTTAATCTTTTAAAATGTAATAAGCTATAAGCTATTAGAATCAATAAGCTATTAAAAATCTTGACCCGCCCGATAGCTTATGCATGGTGCCATGGTACATTTTATAAACTTTGCAACCGAATATCTCGAAAACTTTAATGTTAAAGGTACTATGTTTTTGACATATTCGCACTCAGAAAAATGTGCTCTATCGAAATCCGTGAAAAAAAATATGGGTTGTCATTTAAAAAAATTGTCGATGACGTCATAGCTCAAAAACGAACAAAACAAAAAAAAAATCGATGGCTGAAAAAAGTGACATTTTATAAAATAAGGTTGACGTGTCCGAGGATTTCCTGTGAAAATCCTTCAATAACGATTAATTGAATTTATTCCAAACTTTACGAGCTCAGTGTATATATATATATATATATATATATAGAAAAGATACCAGTACTGTCAGATATCCCTAATGACTCTTACCACGCTATCAATACAAAATGGCGAGTTTTAATTTTCCTGTCCATCATTTACTAAGCTTCCCTCTCAGTAATGAGAGGTTTGAAAAAGAGAAAGTATTAATTAAAGATATAGCTGTGAGTAGGTAATGGTTATCCTAGAGATATAGTTGAAAAACTAATTAGGAAGCGTAAATTTAAGGACACACCTCGTAATTGGACTTCGTAATTGACCTTTCAAAAGGATATAGAGACTCCAAAATATGTATCCATCCCGTACGAACCCCGGTTTACTCGTGGTTCGAGTAAGGTCTTTATTCGTTCGTTGCGATTCATTCGTCGAGTGATAAATTACAACAACTTTTAGACAATCCAAAGGATAAAATTGTTCCAAATGAAAGGTCTGGGATTTACGAAATTAGTTATAATGCTTGTGATTGAAAATATGTTGGACAAAAGAGACGATCAATTAACACCAGATTTAAAGAGCATATGGCTCATCTAAAATATGGAAGAACAGATAAGTCTAGTGTATGTTGTGCAACACTGTATGTTGTGCTTTTGACAACAATCATAGAATAGATATTAGTAATTTAAGATTAGTTAGAAATGTGACCAATAATAGAGAGTTGGATGCATTTGAGAGCATAGAAATTGTAAAATGTAAAAGTAGTACGAATAGAGACAAGGGACCTATACCGTATTGCCCGCTTTACGCGTTGCCTAGCAACTGATCATTGAAGCGTGACTAATGATTTTTAGTTTAAGATTAGTTTTAATCGTTTCCGGATGATGCCAACTTGGTTGGCGAAATTAGTAAAAAAGAGGGAGGTGAAAGTGTTTTGGTGTTTGTGGAAACTATTGAATTAATAATTTCGTGTTATCTGGGATAAGGCAGTCATGTGTAAAATTGTCCAGATTAACTGTAGAATGTAACCTAACCTAACAACGTGTATTTACCGTAAGATCAGAGTGCAACGGATACAAAATTTATCATAAGTATATATTCACGATTGAGATTCAAACAAGTAAAACACAATAGATTTTTTATTTACTTTAATTACGTTAAGAGCACAATACAACTAGTTCGCATCGACAGTTTTGTAAAAACTTCCCATAAAGATGCAAAATATTTGAAATTCTCAGATGCATCCAGTTACACTGGTCATTGCATGAGGAGAACGTCTGCCACTGACAGGGGGGTTGACATTCAAACACTTAAAAGGCATGGAGGATGACGTTCAAGAATTAGTATAGAGAATCGTAAGAGTTTTAAGAAAGAACAAATAGAATTGAATAAATTTAGTGTTATTATTTTTAAACGGTTTTATTTCGCTTGACTTATTGTACTTATTTGTTTACTTATATTAATTTGTGTCAAATCTTGCAAAAGCTTTTGCAACTCCTTTCCGATGAGCGAGAGACTCGAAATCTTATTTATAAACCGATTTGTCTGAAACTTGAAACTTTGCGGTGTTAAAGGTGTATTCAATACAATTTTTGACTAGAACTTAATAAAATCAAAAAGGCAGATCCAAAATTTTAGTATATGTGATGATTTAAAATAGAACCGTTTAAGTTAAAAGTTATTTTACCTATTTTTTTCAAATTTTAATAATTGTACTGTTAATTAAATGTTTCCAATATTTAAATAAACAACTTTCTGTCAAACTTTTGTCTTTTATTAACAGTGACATTTCTATTACTATATAGCAATGTGACATTTATATGCGGTAAACTTGCACTTTAACAAATGATTTTGTATTTAGTAAAGAGTACATTATCAGTCAAAATGAGAAAAACTAAATTAACAGAGTATATTGGTATAAGTGGCGTAACTAGGTATACCTAGAACTAATGATCGCAGAAGCACCCTGATCTACCAGATTGTATTATTTCAACTGATAGATAAGATATCATAATAGATGAAAGAAACCGACATACGTACATGGAAATATCAATTTAGGTGCATTCCATTGTTAGGTATTTTGTTTAATTATTATGATTTTCAATTTCTGTCTATGGTTTACTGTTTAGAGACATTGCGCCGAAAAGTTGTTCTTACTTAATATAAGTGCGTAAAACTTATTAATATTATCTCCAATTGCAAAATTGCGCTGACATTAATTAAACCGTATTTTTTTCCGTAAGATTAATATACTCTTAGATAAGCCTGAAGAGCAATTTGACATATACAAACATTACTTTTTCTATTATTTACATTAATTGATAGCAGTTTCTTTTTCTCGCTTACTTATCAATTCAATTATCAGTTATTTGCAGTGACGGCACGTGAGTTTGACTGCAAAAAAACGTGAATACCTACCATAGCATGGAAATAAAAAGTGTAATTTAATACCACAACATTTAATAATTAATTAGCACTATCGGTTTGCATTGAGAAAGTTAGAAACGAATATCTTAGGAACTAATATATTAGGAACAGTTTAACTCAAACTTTATGTTTACCATTAATGTTTAATATGTTTATATTTGTCATGATCACAAGACACTGTAGCAGAATGACTATTATTTATGACTTTATTTCACTATTGCACTAAGAACCAGTTTTTGCATTAAATATAGTTCAATTAAGTTTTTTTTGCATGAACACAGAAAAAACTAATTTATTTTGTGTAATTAATGCATTCACCTATTTTTAAAGTTATAATCTATTAGTTATATATGAACAAAATTCGTTATTTTATTTTGTATGTATATTGTATGTATGTATGTACGTATATTTTATGTTGTATATTGTAGAAGAATAATATTACTGAAGAATAGATTATTCTTCAGCTTTTACAATATACAAAATAAAATATACTTTTACATTCAAAATAAAATAACGAATTTTGTTCATAACAATCACGTTTTATCATAAACGAGTTTTATCATAAACGTTTTCGTCAAATTTGCGGGTAAAAGCCATACGAGGGTATGGCTTTTGAACTAAATTTCACACGGACGTTGTACGTCCATTCTCTTTTAAAACCACGTTTTATTCTAAACTTATATTACTTACAATTTTTTTTATATCACCAATCTTCATTTTCCCAACAATATTTATAACTTACTCCATGAATTTATTAAGTTATTTACTTTTAACGGAAAATTCATCATAGAACATGAGAAACTCTCAAGTACAATTTGTAGAGAATTTAACGCTGATTTTAAATGTCTTCACTTTTGCTTTTACTTTAAATAATAATAGCTTTAAACGTCAAAAACCTTGCCCGTATCGCTTTTATATCGGCGAGTCGTCCAAGGACGGTTTACACAATCTAAGCTAAGATTGTGTAAACCCTGTGGCAGCATTTAGGCGGCGATGCAAGATGGGCAGTACCTGGAAGGTATATCGGTTCCAGGTATCTTGGGACTTTTCTACCATGAGGATCCGGAGCGTTGTTTTCACCTTCTGTACCCGGCATTCTGTTCCTATGACACCAGGTCGTGTATTCATGGGCGATGAACCGGGAGCCCTGATCCGATATTATAGCTTGTGATTTTCCGGCTTTGGTGCGAGCGTCGTACATGGGGTGAGAGCTACCCACTTGAATAGCACATATGCTATGAGGATGATAAAACGGTTGTTCTATGTAGTGCGAGAGTACGGTCCGAATATGTCGAAGCTCAACATCTGGAAAGCGAACTGTGGAGTTCTATCAGTTATCGGGGGTGGTTTTTAACTACCGCACAGACTCGATACCTTTCACGTATTGCCGGACGTAACTTGCCGTAGTCGTAACTTTCTCCAGCATTGTGCGATGTACGAAGTTTTGACCGATTTTTCTGACAGTTTCGGTTACCACGGGATGGGATTCTTCGTGATAGGCATATACTATGTTTGGTGGGAGTTTTATGGGACTACTAACCGTTTTTCCTGGTTAGAGCGGAAATAGAGGACGTCATATTCCACCACATAATCTCTAAGGACTCTGACCTCCTTAGCGCTTAATTCGTTTCTCTGGCTTGCGTCCTTCCAGCGGGCGATTTTCCTGAGTATTTTCCGGTTAGTCAGGTGACTGCGTTTCACCTTCTGGAATACCTTTCCCACGTTTAGAAGGTTCACCGGTAACGCCGTATGGAGATCCCATATGCATATTGTGATGCGTATTCCGGAGTCCTTGAACAAATATATGACAGCATAGTCCAGACTCTGGGCCGTTCTAGCAACGTGCTCTGGGTTTTTTTAAAAATTGGCTGAGCATCCAATCGACACGGGATTTTTGGCTCTATGGGCGGATGTTATTAGGTGTTTTAAAGTAAAGAAATGAGAAATTATTTTAGGTTTACTGTTTATGCGATTGGTAACCATTAAACTAAAAGACATTGAAGTAAAATTCCTGAAGCGAGCGAGTCTGAGACTCCTCCCTCACGGTAGCGCTACTGGTTATGTGTTTACGTTACCATGGTAGGTAAAACTTATTCCATATTATTATACATACAAGCGTTACTTCATCGATCTGGTTCTTAAATAAGTGTAAACCGAACCTGCGGCGTTGTAATACTTATGCCCTACTTTAGCGCTATTCCGCTCACGAGGGTTTCTACTTATTTTGAAGTAATTCTTTGTTATCTAGCCATAGTATAATTATTATTATACGGTCCGAAAAACAAATAACACTAATAATATCGGAACTAGATGCCCTGATAGGCATAGATAAGCCTGCTTATCACTCCAATCATACGTGGGACAAAGTGTTTTACACGACGCGCAACATTTTGATATTAGAGTCTAGATATCGAGGTGTATGTGTATGGGTTATTGTTTTTTAAATTGCATATCCAATTTACTGTTAAATTTAATGACCACCATAAAAACAAAAGCCGTTAAATTTACCTTGTAGATTATGCGAAGTAGGTACTTTTTATACTGCCGCACACTTTTCCCTGGCATTTTTGGCAAATTTGCGATGTCTTTCAGCGGAACTACGCATTTATTTTCGGACCGATCGGCGTCATTTTCCATGAACCGATCTCAGAATACTATTGGTTAGTTGTATCATTTATTATCCACGTTAATTTCTCACGTACATTTTACGTTCTTTAATGTTAATGTGCAAATGTTATGTTTAGAACAGTATGACGACAGCGGCAGATCTGCATAGGTACTATTTATATAATAATTTTGTTGCTGCATTCAATAGAAATTACAGAATTAAGCACATACAATTTACATATTATTATCTTGATTTAATCTTGTCTATATCCATTGTAACATACAAGGAAACTCAGTATTTCAGCGGATTTTTGGCAGAATTTGGACATAAAGCTTAATAGTAATCGCCTAATTTCCTCCTGGTCCAAAGCGTTCCACAATTGGGTCATAGGGGGTGGTCGTGTTTTTCTCAACTGCCTACCGAGTACATCCCATATATGCTCAATAGGATTGATATTAGGACTTCGTGCTGGCCAATTTAGTTCAACACCTAGTTCCTCGAGATACCCATCGACAATATGAGCAACATGAGGTCTTGCATTAACAATAAATTGTCACCGATGTAAGATGCGAATGGGACAACATGTTCTGATAAAATTTCTCTAATGTACCTTTGGCTATTTAGTGCGTCTCCATGTACTGGTAACAATTCTGTACGTGCATTTAATGAAATTCCTCTCCACACCATCACGGAACCTCCATTGAAGAGAGTGGTTTGACGTATGTTACATTGTGCGTAACGTTCATTTGGCTTTCTTATAACTCTTTGTAGACGCAAACTGTAGAGGCAAAATCTAGATTCATCAGTAAATAGCACTCTTCCCCAGTCTTCAATATTCCACTCTAAATGCTCCCTAGCAAATTGTAACCTAGCTCTTCTGTGCTCTGCATTAAGAGTGAGTCCTGTAGCTGGATTTCGTATATGAAGATTACTTTCTTTGAGTCTTCTTATTACTGTCTTAGCACTAACTTCAACATCATGGACGGTACTTAGCTGTGCCTGAAAGTTTGTGCTAGTAACAAATCGTTCTCGTAGAACGCGAACCCTAATAAAACGATCTTGAATCGCTCTCGTAACACGAGGTCTTCCTTGTCCTCGCCGCCTGTCATAACTCTGTGTTCCTCGGAAGCGCTGTACGACTCTTGATATGGTTGAAACAGAAACTCCTAGTCTATCAGCTACTATCCGCATACTCAACCCTTCGTTTATTAATGTCACTGCTTTAATACAATCATCATGGTTAAGATTTCTTCTACCTTGATCCAACAAGGTGACAACTTATTAATTTTCATTGTTTTTACTTTACTTTTAATTTTCTACCAAATTTCTTTAATTGTAATTTGTAACCAATTGTAATTTTGTAATTTTTTGTTTAAACAACAAATTTAAAAGGTTCAGCGAATTCACTACAAAATTTCGTACAATTTAAAAAAAAAGATGATCTAAATTAGGCAACGGGTTCAAAAAATAGTGTATTCCAAAGTTGGGCAAAATTTTTTGTGTTACGTTAATTTGGTCCGCCAGTGTATTTGATAAATCATAATATGATATGTCGAAACTATTAATATTATCGATTGTTTTTTCTGGCGATTTTTAATTTAGTTATCAATAAAATACGGCTTCACCAATTAGCGTGTAGTTGACCATGGGGTGATATGCTCTGTCTTTGTTTAACTAGGCATGTAAATTTTCTCCCACAGCGTCTCTGTCTGTTGCATACGGTTTGGTTTGTTTACTTTGTAGGTAGGTACTTCATGATTTTATGCGTTTATGGATTATATTAGGGTTATTTTCTCACTTTTCTCACTATATATACACTCCCCGGCACAAAATTCCGTCACCCTAAAATTTTGCCCAATTTTGATGTTTTATAACTTTTTTATTTTTCATCTGATTTTCATAAATTTTTCACCAGTCTGTAGATCAATTCATTGTGTGTCTTTTTAATTATTGTAATAAGTCATATTTTTCGTCCAGGCAATATTATACAGGGGTAAATCAAACTGTTGTTTTTTGTCGTAAACTCAAAACACCCTGTGGAAAAATTGAGGCGAATAATTTTGTTTACAAACTGTTTGCTGCCATCTTAGACGTATTGTAAACATTTTGTTTTTTGATTCATCCCATTATCTCATTTCTTCTGCGAGCAGCAAAATTTTAAATGAAACGCTGTTAATTTTATCATTTTTAATTAAAAAACATCGACGTTGGCTAAATACGCGGTTATTGTGACAGAATATTTGACAGTACAGTTAATTTAGTGTGTTGTCATCATGGTAACTACAGCAGAAGTAGGTAGAATTGTTGCCTTAATAGAGGATGGCCGCAATAAGAGTTATGTCTCCCGTACTCTGGGAATTGCGCGGTCTACAGTTTGTGATGTTTGGAATAGGTATCTACAGACGGGAAACTTTATTAGGCGGCAAGGCTCTGGCAGAAGGAGAATGACCACTCAAGCTGATGATCACTTTGTCATTATGAGTTCTTTAAGAGATCGAAGATACTGCTGTGTATCTAAAAAATGACTTGCAAATGGTACGTCGAGTAAGTGTAAGTGAAAGAACGATACGTAGAAGATTGTTAGAAGCAGGATTGCATTCACGAAGGCCAGCAGTATGTCCAAAATTGCTTCCTCGGCATCGACAACACCGACTGAGATTTGCAAGAGCGCATGCTGACTGGACTGTAGAACAGTGGGGAAACGTACTATTCACAGATGAATCCAGGGTTTGTTTAAGGTCGCCGGATGGTCATGAACGGGTATACAGACGTAGAAATGAAAGATATGCAGACTGCACCATATCTGAGCGACTGCAATATTACGGTGGTTCAGTCATGGTTTGGGCGGGTATTTCTACCGATGCACGTACTGACCTTGTATTTGTTGAAAATGGAGCACTAACCGCCCACCGTTACATTGAGGAAATCCTCCAAGAAATTGTTGTTCCATTTGCTCCTTTCATTGGGAACCAATTTACATTAATGCATGATAATGCTAGACCTCACGTTGCACGGGTAGTGAGCGAATATCTGGATGAGGTTGGACTTCCAAGATTGGACTGGCCCGCATGTAGCCTGGATCTCAACCCAATCGAACATATTTGGGATGTTCTTAAAAGAGCACTCCGTCGCCGTCCTGTGCAACCACTAACCTTGCAAGACTTACGGCTGGCGCTGACAGAAGAATATCAGGCTATTCCTCAAGACAGAATAAGTAATCTTATTAATTCGATGCCACGAA
Source organism: Tetropium fuscum (assembly GCA_964058915.1). NCBI lineage: Eukaryota > Metazoa > Arthropoda > Insecta > Coleoptera > Cerambycidae > Tetropium > Tetropium fuscum. The sequence continues at coordinate 14,541 of CAXKVY010010473.1, forward strand.
GAATGCAAGCTGTCATTGCTGCGAGAGGAGGACACGTTATTAAAATTTGTCTTTGTTAATTAATTTTGTGATATACCTAGTGGATGTTTTTGTTAATAAAAATATGCTTGAAATCAGCGTTTCATTTAAAATTTTGCTGCTCGCAGAAGAAATGAGATAATGGGATGAATCAAAAAACAAAATGTTTACAATACGTCTAAGATGGCAGCAAACAGTTTGTAAACAAAATTATTCGCCTCAATTTTTCCACAGGGTGTTTTGAGTTTACGACAAAAAACAACACTTTGATTTACCCCTGTATAATATTGCCTGGACGAAAAATATGACTTGTTACAATAATTAAAAAGACACACAATGAACTGATCTACAGACTGGTAAAAAATTTATGAAAATCAGATGAAAAATAAAAAAAGTTATAAAACATCAAAATTGGGCAAAATTTTAGGGTGACGGAATTTTGTGCCGGGGAGTGTATATATATATATATATATATATATATATATATATATATATATATATATATATATATATATATATATATATATATATATATATATATATATATATATATATATATATATATATATATATATATTATATATATATATTATATATATATATATATATATATATATATATATATATATATATATATATATATATATATATATATATATATATATATATATATATATATGTGTGTATATATATATATATATATATATATATATATATATATATATATATATATATATATATATATATATATATATATATATATATATATATTATATGAAATGTTCTGCAAGGCTTTCGCACTTGTCAAAATGAAAAGAGAGTACAGTGCGGTAACAATACTTACTGCTAAACCCCCTCCTTCCAACTCTATTGAACGACAACTAACTAATAAAGACGTCCACAATAACAATGACCTTAGTATTATTTCTGCAGACAAAGGGAATACAACAGTTATATTAATACTATGGACGACCTAAACAAAATAAACAACTTACTAAACACAAGAGACTACCAACTTATTCCAAACGACTCAACCACGTACCTAGAAAAGAAAATCAAAACGCTCATTAACAAATCCGACCGAAACCTGCGAAATTATCCAACATCAAAGTACGACATTCTTGTCGTATTCACTCGATCACCAATATAGCACTTTCAGACACTCTCAACATGCTTAAACCAAGCACCATATTTCTCCTAGAAATCCTAGCATCATATCACTTCTATAACATTGGCTATCCAACA
>CAXKVY010010474.1:0-24810 GCA_964058915.1 Tetropium fuscum
GTAACTTGGATCAGATTGGTGTGCTACACCTTAGTGGTGAAGTATATTTTGAACGTGTTTTTCGGAAACTCTATCAAAAATAAAATTGTTTATATCATGTAGGCACCTAAATAATTACAAGTACTTATCTAAAATATAGTTTTTCGAACGATTCGTTGCTGTTTACAGGTGAGGGGGTGAGGCGAAGCTGATTCTGGAATAGCAGATGTCCGAAAAAACTTTTTAGGTTACCCTACAAACAAATTTTTTTTGATAAAGCTCCCAAAACACGTTTGATGTATAATTAATGTGATCAGAGCACATATTTCTCGAAAATAGTGAGCTTCGTATTTTATTTACCATGCCATCATAGTCATGGCAACTTTTTGGGATTATGGTTTATGAGTGGACCAAATAAATCTAATTTTAGTCTATCAATGGCTATTTAGTGAGCCAAACAGTTATCATAATCCCATATAGCAACCTCTAATCGGTCGCATCCTCCACAGAATCATTAAAAAAGCAAATTTTCCTCTGTTGTACCAACTTATTTATAACACGAATTGGTCATTTCTTATGAATGTAGATAATGTGAATGAGTTATGCTCTTCATTTTACGACAAGTTATATAGTCTTCTCGATATAGCTGTACCAAAGTACATGTCTTCTCCCCATATTCGCCGCTATCATTATCCTCCTTGGTTCACAGGAGAAGTTATTAAATCCATACGTACAAAAGCAGCTGCATATAGCAAGTATAAAAAATTGAAATCAGCTGATCTCTACAATGCCTTCAAAGCTCATCGATCTAGATCTAAACGTCTTATTGATGAGGCTTATAGAATATTTATAAAGGATTCTGAGCAATCATTATCTGGTAATCCCAAAAATTTTTGGAACTTTATAAATAAAGAGAAAGGTTCCTCACGTATCCCTTCTGTAATGTTCTATAACGACAGTGAACTTTCCAGTCCTACTGATATCGTTAATGCGTTTGGTGACTACTTTAACAGCGTCTTCATTCAATCACAACCAGTTAATCCATCTGAGTTTTCTTTACATAACAATCTAGGACTTCACATAGACTTACTGAATATCTCATATGAAGATGTTTTACAAAGTCTGAAACGATCTAAGGATACTTTTACAATGGGCGTAGATGGTATTCCCAGTTTTGTTCTAAGAGACTGTGCGTATGTTTTTGCCGAGCCACTACAGATCTTATTCAATTGCATCCTACGTAATTCTTCCTTCCCGTCTTATTGGAAAAAAACATATATTTGCCCAATACCGAAAAAGGGAAATCAAAATGATATTTCAAATTATAGAGGAATTTCACTACTGTGTAATTTCTCTAAAATCTTTGAAACCATACTGTATAGTAAAATTTACTACTCTACCAGGCAGCTTATTTCGTCACGCCAACATGGGTTCATGCAAAGGAGGTCAACAATATCTAATTTAGCGGTTTTTACCCAATATGTCTCTGAGGTTTTGGATAATAGAGGACAGGTCGATGTCGTCTACACGGACTTCCAAAAAGCATTTGATCAGATTGACCATAACATACTCCTTTTGAAACTAGAAAGTATTGGTTTTTCTGAAGCATTGAATTATTCACCTCCTACTTAAGTGATAGACACTTTATGGTCAGATATCAAAATTTCAATTCAATTTCATTTTCTCCAACTTCGGGAGTTCCACAAGGTTCCAATCTGGCCCCATATTGTTTTTAATCTTTATTAATGATCTTCCTGAAGTCATTGCTTGTGAGCATTTGTTATTTGCCGATGATTTTAAGCTACTCTGAAATTAAATATTCTACAGATTCCATCCATCTTCAAGACTGCATTAACAAAATGTCTTCATGGTGTGAGACAAATCATCTGAGACTAAATATATCCAAATGTAACGTAATGACTTATACTCACAAAACTTCATCTTATAATCACAACTACTTCATTGGGAATGACATCATCAGTCGAGTTGATGTATTCAAAGATCTGGGTATTTATTTTGACAGCAAACTCACTTTTGTTGAACATATAAACCATATTGTTTCTAGTGCCTTTATATCTTATGGCTTCATTTACCGCAATTGCCGGGACTTTTCCAATGTAAGCACCTTCAAATCTCTGTTTTACGCTCTGGTGAGGTCAAAACTAGAATACGGGTCGATTATATGGTATCCCATTTATCACGTTCATTGTCAACATTTAGAATCGATCCAAAGAGAGTTCTTAAAGTATTTGATCTTTTTGCAAGATGGATCTTATCCTCCTAGAGGTCTGGATCAGAATTATTTACTTGCGAGATTTAATTTTGACTCTTTAGAAACTAGACGCAATATCATGCTAATTAAATTCTTATTTAATATCTTGCATGACAAGCTTGATTGCCCTGATCTATTAAATAAAATAAATTTTCTGATACCTCGCCTAAATTCTAGACAGCAAACGTTATTTTACTGTGTTGCTCCTAGATCAAATATTTTAAGAAAATCCCCAATATCTCTAATGTGTGAACTGTTCAATCGTATCGCTTCTGATTGTGATATTCAGTGTGATAATTTGAAGAGTATATGTAACTGGTTAGCTCGGTTAGCTTAAGTATTTTAGGTACTTGTTTGATTTGTTGTAGTACATTATATTTTGTTTGTTTGTTTTATGTTGTCATATATGCATATGCATATTTAGTTTGGCTAATAGGTATTACGTCTTATGTAGTGAATTGCTGTTTTGTATTATTTTACTTCTACTTATATTGTTATATTTTAATTATTACTTTTATTCCTGTAATTGGGTTTTTTCCTGTTGGAATAAATAAATAAATATTATTATTATTATTATATAGCATGGTTAAGTTCTGATATCAGACTTCCGTCCGTCGGTCCGTCTGTCCGCCTGTCACCAGGCTGAATCTCATGACCCATGATAGTTAGACAGTTGAAATTTTCACAGATAATGTATTTCTGTTGCCGCTATAACAACAAATAAATAGAATAAAATAAATATTTAAGAGGGCCCCATACAACAAATGGACAGGGACCTGAATCTGTATGCTAATAAATGCCGGAGTCGCCGGCCGGACGAAATTAATTATTATCTTATAAGTAGGTAGGTGTATGCAAATACTTAATCTAAATCAGGAGCCATAAGTGGGGCTCCCATATAACAGACATGATTATTTTGCCGTTTTTATAGATAATGGTACGGAATTTATCCACATTTTGAGTCTATTAATGCGTCCCGATTTTGGCACTGTGTAGGAGACCAATGGAAAGGAATATTTATAGGACCAATAGAAAGGAGTATTTTGTGAGGACGATTTTCAAAATACACGTACTGATTAAACGTTCTCAGGGGCACAACTCAATCCGCTGACCAGTTTGTGAGTTATGGCTCGTCAAAATTGGCTTGATATTATTAATTAATACTATCTTAAAGGTTTCGATATTATACAATAAATATTAGAGTTTTGATAATAAGGTTTGAATAGCATTAAATAACATTTCTTAAATCCCTTTTATTTGGCCATAGCAAGTTTTTTTATTTTTTGGCCTACTTTTGTTACAAATAATTACTAGGTACACATGTCTAAAATTTGCGACTTTGAAATTAATTACAATGAGTTAATATGAACACCACTCAGAAGACAAAAATTTAACAAGCTGCAGATTTTTAATTTGAAAACTTTTGAACGTCTGCAAATAACAATTTAGATTTAGAACCACTTAGAAGTTGTACAAGTTCTTTTACCTTCATTGAGGATCTTCAGAGTGGTGTACGATTTGTTTTATTGATCATTTATACTTGAATTTAAAATGATGAAGTATTAATATTTTAAATTCAAGTACAAATGATCAATAAGACAAATCGTATATCACTCTGAAGATCCTCAATGATGGTGAAAGAACTTGTACAACTTCTAAGTGGTTCGTTTCCATATATATTTACAGATATAGATATTTTTTAGATCTATATTATTATAAAAACAAAATGGACAATAATGACCAATGGACATTATGGACAATAGTTAATACGCCGTCGTACTTGGGTTGCCGTACGTGGGTTTTATTTTTAATAATATTTGATATAGCCACAATTAACAGTTTTAATTTATGTATAATATTACTAGACTGTTCTTTAGTATCATAGGGAATAACACTCAAGAAACCTAATGAATTACATGTAAGTAGGTATATGTATTGCATTATTATTAGGTAATGTATTTATAGTAGGTATGTATGTAAGTATATAAGTTTATTTATAGAGAGAATGGTAATTTGTTTAATATTTTAAATATTAATAAAAATTAGATTGCACAAAGATATTTTTCAGTTATGTATATGATGACTGTAAATAAGACATTTTACGACAAATTAATCAGAAATGTTTAATGTGAATCTGTTGCACTATAATTGCATCATAGCAGTTCAGATCACACGTTTAATATAATTAATTAATTAGTTTTATTATTGTTGACGCGGAAATTAAATCAACAGTTATCTATAGGTATCATAGAACTGATCTATAAATGTGTATGCATGGTTCCTGTCACTAGCTGCAAAATTGTAAAGAATAATGAAATAATTCCTGGCTTTAGGCATATATAGTGTTGTTCTGCATATAATTAAATAAATTGTCCAAGCAAAGCACGATAATAATTTGAAAACTATAATCAATTATTCCAATTGAGTATTAGATTATATTTGTTACTAATCGCATTTGCTTAAATCCGTCGTCCTATATATGGATGAGTTTCGTAAAAGATGTATTTATAATGTACGAAATCAGCAGCACTTATGTCCTTGACAAATTTATAAATTTATTCTAATTATATACACGTTTTATTGCCCTAGTGGCCATGAGTAAACATATTTAGTAGTTTAATATGTACAGTTGACGGTCCTGTTTATTAAAGAGCTCTGGGTTTCTATATAATAATAATTAAGTAATTTACGGAATTGCTGCGGCCCCCGGCTTACACGATTATGTTGGTTTTTGTTTTCACTCTCAGCCAGCCATAGGTACCCTTGGAAATTTATTTGGCTCTTTATTTATTCACTTCCAAAAATTTGTAAAACCTCTTTGTTATATTTTCATCTTAAACTGTTTACGCTGCTAATTTCTTGTAAAAAGCAAAATTTTTAGGGCATGCCTGAGAGCTTTTCGCAGCAACTTTGAGGGTGCTCGGGTTTAATGAAAGGATTTCTAAAATAACGAGTTAATGAATAACTTCTTGCCATTAATTGAATTGTTCGTTAGTGCAATTTATATTGTGCCTTTGGCTACAGGAAAATCTTAACATAAGGCAGAGGAGCTTTGTAATTTTCTAATTGTTATATTTTGCCTCATTTTACGATTAGTAAGATAATTATGTTTCAGGACTTAGGCTGAAAACAGAAAAATCCACTTATTTTCACCCTTAGCTCCTCCGATGCATTAAATGCTATTCCCAAAATTATTAAACATATTATACATATACAGGGTGTCACAGAATAACTATTGGCAGAAATCATAGAGGACACTTAAAGAAATATTTTTTATTAATAAACGTGTGTTCGGAAATTCTTCAGTATCGAGAGAAAATTAAATAAATTGGCTGTCATCCCAGTAGGCGCCATGTGTACGGTCGGTCCTTGGCGTTTGTTCGTGGCGTTCGTGTGATCGCCCGATAAACTCCAATCCGTATTCCGTATAATATCGCGAAAGTCATGTGGCGCCCCCGACGGTGTTCGTTACCGCTTACAGACGTTCGTTCGATCGGGTCAGAAACTAGTCGTTGGGGTGGTTGGGAGTCTTTTGACGTCTCTAGTTAACATTTTGACATTGAGTTAAAAGATCCAGATCCAAGGAATTTGTTTTATCATCGCCGTTTAGGACTGCGTAGAATGGCCGAGGATTTCTTCCTTGGCAATAGATCATTTTATGAGAACGGCCAAGAAGAGTTGAAGATCGTCTGCATCGAAGACTACTACGAGATGCTCAGAATCCATTTCATATGCCCCTTAACAAATGTATGGACACATTTAGAGTTAGCCCAAATCTAGTGTTAGATTTTACTGACAGGATACGAGGTGCACTTACAAGGCAAAGACCTACAGATATTTCTTCATAGTATTTCTGTAATAATTAACAATTTTAATATCGAAAACTATCATAAATCCTCAACTAAGGTAACCGAACCAAATATGGGCACCCTTAAGCAAATTATTTTATTGCAGTTACAGTATTTACCATAGAATAATGAAATTACTTGTAGATAATCTCTAGGTTATGAGGATTCAAAAATTGTAGACAGAATTGACGAAATTGATTTACAAGGTATTTAAAAATTCAAAATTAAAAAACCGATAAATGCTCATATTAGGACCCGGAGCTTTAAAGAAAAAATAAACAAATAAAAAAAATATCCTGCGTAGTGGGGAAAAAACACGATATGTTTGCCCTTTTTTTTCATTTAGAGACCAAGTGCAGTTTTTTACGACCAATAAGTTTTAAGATACAGTACTTCTAAAACTTGATATTTGAAGACTTTGGTATTTATTTTTACAATATTATTGTCTATTGATATGTTTAGGCTGTTAATTTTCTCGTGAGAAATATTATTCTTTATAATAATTGCCACTCCTCCTTTCTGATAAACATAGCGCGTCTACTATAGCACTTCTGAGGTTAGATATTGTAATAGCTCGATTTTTTTATTCTGCAAGCCAACTTTAAGTCTTTGTCTTCAGTCATTGTTATGTGTTTTATATGTTATAATTGGGAAGATGGTTACTTGCGAAAGTTTGAAGCACCTGGATTTTTCAAGGGATATTGTAACTCCTACAAGCATTGTATTGAGCTTCTGAATAGCCTTCACAGCGTCCCCTATGTTGATCATTGCGTTTAGGGTCTGCAGCTCTGAAAATAAAAGGTTTGTGGAGCTTAGCTATACATTATTGTCGCCGGCAGGTGTATACACATAGGTATCTTTGTTAGTTTGTGCTGTTGTGTCCGTGATTTTCTGCGGCCTGCAGCACACTATGGATTAGATTGCCACAATTATCTAAATGCACAATTTCCCAATCGATGGATCTGAAGAGGGACCGATTTCTTGGCATGCACGTTCACCAGATATAAATCCAATCGGTTTTTGTATTTGGGGTCATATTAAATTACTGATTTATGAGACACCCGTTAATACTGAAGATAAGTTAGTGATGATAGTTTAATGGTAGTCGCTAACGCCCGCGGCTATTTTGAAGCATTCCACAGTCTATTACATATCGTTACAGCTTGTGTATCGGGAATGGTGGTCGTGAATCTTCAAACAATTTTTATAAAACTGCTTTAATTTTGTAAGTAACTAATTTAGTAATTTTGTAAGTAACTCTTTCCTGTTGTAATTGAGATTGTTTTTAAAGGTTTCTAGTTTATCTTGACACCGAGAAATTTCCGGATACTAGTTTATTAATAAAAAATGTCCTCAATCATTTCTTAAAATTAGGAATAGTTGTTCGGTGACACCATGTACATAAATAAATGCATGGCTTCAATAAAAATTATAACAATTAGAAAACCCCTATATCTGGCATTTGGCACGCAGTACAAAGCACCAAATTGCTAAAGCCTGTCGCGCTTGATAACCATGTTAACAATTCCAGCAACGTCTGAGTGAACTCATAAATCGCCCGGTTATATTTTTATTGTCGGTCTCGTATAATGCATATTAATGCGTTTTTTAATTAAGCCATTAGCGCCATCTGTGAATATTAATTTTAATACAGACATATAAAATACCGAATAATGCATGATATTTACAAGAGCCCTTTAAGGTTTAACACACGATTTCGCCAGAGAAGTAATTAGGTACTTCACTAAACAGTATATTTATGTAAATGATTTTTATTTTTGATTTTGATAAATGATTCCGACTTTTTGAGCTGGCGCTCTTATATTTTTTCTTTTATTTTTGGTTTTGTTTAATGCTAGGCGAAAAAACGATTGTGTGTCACATGCAGAAAAGGCATTAGTAAAGGCGCTCGGGCAGCTAATATCCGCGAGCTACTAATGCTCATGTTCTGCCCTTGTGACACAATATACTATTTACATGATTAAAAAAAACATTTACCTTTAAAACAGTATAAAATGGAGTAAAAGTATGTGCAGATATCATTGATAGTAGTAGTGGCATTTGATATACTGGGCTGGACAGACCACGATTATATATAGCATTTATAATGCATTAGACGAGAATCAAGAGCTATTTTTAAAGAAGCTAGACAGAGAAGCTATATCTCCGCTGATGCCACACCAGCTTTCACCAGCAAGCGGACCGCATAAAAGTTAAAGTTACATATTCAGCTATTCCCATATTATGCTTTTGATGAAAATATTCTGTCCAAGATTTGATCCACGACCATTTGATGATAATTCAATAATATATTTGAAAAGTGTTGTATAATTGAGCCAGTTAGAAATAAAACGCATAAATTTGAATGTGATGGTGATATACAATATTATGAACCAAACGAACAATCGATACCTTTTTATTTTTTGCCGATTATTTTAATTCTTAATTGCCCCATTCTTAAGCTTGCTCATCAACCCAAATCCGGCCACTTTGTTTATTAACGTACCCTTCGCCAGAATAGGGCCTCATCACTTAACAAAATTCTGCAATGAAACAGTGGATCTTCATTTAGCTGTTCCGTAGCCCATTCACTGAAAAACTGACGCAACGCAGATCTGGCGGTAGAAGAGCCTTACGCAATACGCCAAGTTTCAACAATATGTTCCAACAATATGTAAACGTCCGGTGGGCCGGTATTACGACCGTATGTTGTTCTATATGCACGGAAAACTTGCTTCACAGAGCCATGATTTTCGAAATTACAGCTCCACAATTTGGAGTCGCTGTTGCGGGGTAAGTCTTTCCATGATGCAGTGGTCAAAAGTGAGTAAAACTGCAGTGACGGTTTAAGAGAACTCCGCGTGATCTATCAAAAACAAATATATTGAGAAAAAGATACTTCACGAAGAATCACCCGTTACAAATAGTATTGAATAATAACCGCTGATATACAAAACCTTACATTTGATCTGTTGCCATGACAACGTCCCAAATATTTGTACTAAGAACTAAAAACAAGGTGGCTATAATAACAGATAACATTGACGTTTTAAAATAGAAATAATTTTTTGACATTTCTCCCAAAAACGCATTAAAAACTGAAAAACAGCTCGTTCAAGGTAAAAAACGTACAATTGTCGTGGACATTATAGTATCCAACTTGCAAATAATGGCCATTATTAACCTGGGCCAAATGCGCGCCTCGTTTTCGGCTAGTGACGTAAACGTCATCCTGCCTTAATAATGGATATATATCATTAATTGCTCATTGAATATTAATACTACTATCTAGGTATATTTTTTTGAAAATTTTGTATTATTAAGGTGATTTTTGGAGGCTTTTGACCTCCGAGCAGAGCCCGATGAAGCGCCCAAATAAAAGTATTCCAAAATTATACAAAGTAAAGTCTCAAGTGAAATTGAATTGTTAATCTTGTATTAGAAATATCATAATACGAATCGTATAAACTAATCTGTATTATATAAGCCGTCTAGCAAATTCTTACAAATATCGGATATTTTGTCAGGATATATACAAGGCACCGGCGAGATTTGCAAGAGGATGTGAAATGCCTTGTGTATAGAGGCAGTTATGTAATGGATATGGGCTTGGTTTCAGGTACCGAGCATACAGACTGAATAGCTAATCTAATTTATAACCACAACCTACCTGTTGAAATGTCTAACGCGTTTTCTGATTTTTATTGCGCTAAATATCAATATTAATAAACTAGGTATCAATTGACTAAATAGCTTATCTCCTAGCCTAGAGATTGCGGTAATATGTTATAGATGTAGATAACATTAGTATACACAGACATGTACGTTTGATGATTTTACCGCATATTATTATGTGTTGTGTTTTTATTTTTATTTAGAAATTGATCACGAATATTGTCAAAGTCATACTCGTAGATAACCTCGGCGTTCAGTTAAACATAATATATTCTTCACAATGATTACGATTACAATTTTTCCATGTTAAAGTCATAAAACTAATAGAATGTTAATTGCTTGAAGTAGCAGGACTACAAAATCTCGATGTTTGTTTTTGACGGATTCGGAATACGAAGTAGATCTCGAGAGGACCCTCAAAATTTTAAACGGTATATTATGAAATAAAAGGAATACAGTCGCTAAAGCCAGATTGTAATGTAAATAAGATAAGAATAGATAGAGCTAAAGAATAGATGTAGCCTAAAATGCAGAATAGCTTTCGAGAAGGCCATAGAACCAAGAAAATTAAAGGCTCGACGTTGGGCGATAATGTGTTATATGAGAATATATAAATCTCAAAAGCCCCACATTTGGGAGATAAATTGTGATTTTGTGATAATAATATAAGATTTTCAAAAGCCCCACTGTTGATGGGCGATAATTGTGTTATATGAGAATATAAGAAAATTATAATGCTCCACTGTTGTTGTTTTTAGACTTATATAAATGCTTACACTACATCCTTCCTATGGGCGCCAGTTCTATGAACACTAGTTTATAATTAAAGAAGGACCACTGAGAGCACGAGTACCGTATCGTCACCCCCCCCCTTAATGGTCCAATTAGGTCTATGTAAATATTTTGCAAGATTAGAATTTTGAAAACTGAAGTTATTTTCCAAATTGTGAATGAATCTATGATACTGGTAGTATCATAGTATCAGTGTTTAATTTAGGCTTCATATCGATATTGCATTTTGCTTCTAGATTTTATAATCCCGAAACCAATTTCTACCATGATGAATTCGCATTAATTTTTTAATCTAGACATAGTTTATTTATGCTCTATATGCTATAATTATTGTTGGGACTTGTCTATTGTGATTATACTAGATACAGATTTTTGTGTCGATAAATAACTTAGATATAATGAGATATAGGTTCTGACCAATCAGGCACGTAGCTGGTTGGCGTTATGTATGGTACATACGTTCGACAGCGATACGTGCGTGCTTACACTTCTACTATACTACATACGAAAGATATTGATCATTAATTTAATATAATTTGAAATATTTATTGTATTTAATTACTTATTTATGCTCTATATTTTCGTTTATCTCAATATATATATATATATATATATATATATATATATATATATATATATATATATATATATATATATATATATATATATATATATATATATATATATATATATATATATATATATATATATATATAGTTGTAAGTAAATTAATATTAACTTACATTATAAATCAAAAATATAAGTATTACTCCTTAATTTCAATAATGATAACAAAGGAAATTAGTTTCGAGGTTAAGATTGACAGCCAATCAGAGAAAAGCGCATAAGGTAAATATTAAATTAAGGCAATGAATACAAATGGTTTTGATGTTAGAGCTTAAAAGATAACTAAATAATATAAGTGTGTAACTTTCCGATTTCTCATGGTTTCGGGGAAGACGATTAAAAATAGTTGCGAAACTATGAAGATAACACCACGCACTTTTGTGAACTCCAGTATAATAAATAACTCGCAAAATTATGTATTTTTCATATAAATTATAATCCATAAGGAGTATATAAGGTGTATATAAGGAGTATATTGGTATCAACGGCTTCTTCATGGAGAAAGGGCGTATTACCATGTTTACCAATTCTTATATTTTTAGCCATAGGTAAGTGTTTGTCTTTGCGGCATACGTGAAAACCAATATCTGCTTTCATATATCGTAGAAAAAAGACAGAGACGCTTGCAATTTACTGACCACAACCCAGTGCTGCACGGTTAATACAAAATGATATGAGTGCTACGTAAATAAGAAAATCGTAAGTGAAATCATATCAGTAATATATTATACCAAGGTAGGATATTAATTACATTTTAAATATCATGTAAATGCCATAGATGTCTAATAAGTCATTGTACTACTTTGATACACCGTAAAATTCCGGCGAATATCTAATATAATATCAAAGTCCCGTACCACACCACAGGGCTTTGCAGACACCCTGTACCAGATGAGTCGGCCGAAGCTCTCGCTCGACGAGTAACTAGATGATGATGTAGGGAAGTGGCGGCAGAGAAGGGATTTCTCTCCGTAACTAACGAGTGACCCGACCCGACCCAACTATTATATTTATATACTTTGTTTAAACTAGAGGATAAAGGTTTACGTTTTGGTAAGGTAAGAAGAAAGGTCTTCTAATATCTTGTTAATATAGTAGTTTGTAACTTGAGTATGTAGAAAATTCGCCTTACTTATCAACTTAATGTAATATTATTTATTTATTTCAATGTACACATGAACAAGAGCAATTATTGTTTTCATTTAATTTACATGGTACTCCTCTATGAGATCATCTGGCACAGTTTAATGAAGTAGACAATTTAATAATTTAACATTTAAAATTTGATGTGCGAAATAATTTTTATTGGTTTCGTCAATTAGATAATTTAGGTTTACTACCGGTATTATTTTAATTTGTATTAAGTGGGGCAAACTATCATCACATGCGTATAGCTAGGTGGGCCAAAAAACATTCCATAAAATATGCTTTGGATGCTATTATTTCATTTCACCATAAATTGCTGTTTGGCAAGAGGGCCCGGCACCTTTAAAATTTCTCGCCAAATAAAGAAATATGTACCTCTTCGAACATATTCCATTAAACGTACCTAATATGTTGTTAAAATTATTATTTTATTGTATAATCAAATATCAAATACTGTGTTATAGGTAACAATTAAGTAGGTGTAGTTTATTGCAACTCTTTAAAATTGGTATAGCGGCCATCTTGTTTTCCGCCATTTTGAATTTTTTCCCTTTGAACCCTTTTATTTGATATCCATATCATGGGGGTACATAACAAAAAACATGGTCCACCATCGTGGGGAGTCAGCCATATTGGATTTAGAGTGACGTCATTTTCGTATTTTTTCAGCAAACTTTCATTTGCTACCCATATCCTGGAAGTGCATAAAAAATAACTAGTCCGCCATCTTGGGCGCCCCGCCATATTGGATTTATAATGACGTCATTCAGCTAACCATGAATTATCATCCAAACTAAACGTGTATGCAAAATTTCAGCTCAATAGGTTGAGGATAACAGCTTTAAAATTCAGTTGCAAGATTCGACTCGAACAAACACATACGAGTACATATACATAACAAGTTAAATAAAGGCTTCTAATAATGGTAGTTTCTTACATAAAGTGTGGTCAAATTCGGCATTCTTTCCTAAAAAATAGTATATTTCATCGAAAAATTGCGAGGTGCAAAAAAGTTAGCGTGTAAATTAAGCGAAGAATCCAACTTTTAAGAAAGACACCAACTTTTTAAAACAATATAGTGGTAACACGTACACTTTTTTTTGCATTTCTGTCACGTCAGTTATAACATGCATAGGTCTAAATTGGTTGTTCTAAAAATTTCAATTTAATCGGACTTAAACCAAAGGAGATATAGGATGACAAGTAAAAATTTAAAAAATTCCATTAAATTTGAGAATTTTCAGAAAATAGCAATTTTGACCAGTTTTGCAATTCTCGATTGCCGGACGAACTCCAAAATCAGATTCGCCAGATCGATTTACATAAGCTTAATTTTTTTAGGTGGTTGGTCGCGAGTATATATATTCTACTCCGTAACCTCGACAGATTGCTTAGGTCACATACATTGTTTTGTGAGACGGGTCCCTATAATACGAGTACAACGCGCCCAATAGTATTTTCAATAACAAAAAAGATTCCGCGAATCACGGATAGGATCGGCTCGCGCGTGTCTCGCCTAATGTATACGCGGCTTTATATAGGGTAGTACAGAATAGCTGCAAAATTATGCGTGAAGGGGGTCGGTATATTAACGTTGATGCGAAGTGAGCTGTGTGTTCCTAGTTTCACGAGTACTTGTTACAGACCTCTTGCGTGACAGCTTTGTAAATTATGTTTCTTTCAGCACACTATTTTACTATTTCTGCTATCTACACACGCACCGACTCAAGATATGCAGTCGTCGATACGGTATATTAATGGCCGATTACACCTACAACTTTAAGGGACCCTTACAGCTAAGCAACGCATAAAATCAAGATTTTGCTTGCCAACATTAAGGACTGCTTAACATATCCTTAAGCTTTCCTTTACTAAGTCATCATTAGCGACCACTTAAACTATCCTGACTGAAGTTTTCAGGTTATGTTTTATAGTTTTGTTAAGTATTTCATTTTTGCAATAAGTAATCAACTTTTTAATTTGTTCAGGATTACCTGTTTTAGGTATATATAGTGGTAATGGCCCCTATATAGAGCTGATTCTTATGTGCAGCAACTGAAGGATCAATAAAATATCAGTTGATGATCGAAGTGATATATTATTGAAGCTGTTGAAAAACCTTATAAAAGCATTATAAAATCAAACTTACATCACGTAGAAGCAGTAAAATGAGGCCGCAATATGAAAGTACTGATAAAGGAGATCACATAAAGCAAAAATAATTAAATCGATGCTTCTGGAACCTGAATTCGTCACATATATATAATTTCTTGGCTTCTAGCCCTAACGGAGTAAACTTTGATTTAGATTTGGTGATCGAAATTAAATACCCTTACAGTATCAGGCATGATGTACCAACAAAAGCAGATTATTTGGAGAAAAAAATGGAGTGTTTTATGTAAAGAAGAGTCACAAGTTTTATTTTTAATGCCAGTTACATATGTAACTAATACAAGCCGCTGTGATTTTATTATTTAGACCAAAGAGGGTGTATACATCGAACTTATCAGGCAAACCAAATTAATTTAAGCTGCTAATTGTCAGTGTTTTTTCTGTGAGATATTAAATTTAAAGCATACGAAATTAAAAAAAAAGTGGTTACATTTTATTTATTGTTGGGGTTTAAAAATTTATTGTTGAGATTATTTTACAATAGTGTTTCTGAATGTTAGCATAAAACAAACATAAATAAATTGGTTTGCCAATGACCGTAAGGATTTTTGTTTTCCTTAGCGGGACCATTCAATTGTTCAACGATAATTCTTCGATTAGCTATAGCTCCGGAAACAGTGACATTTTAAACGCTGGATTGGGGTTGGTTGTGAAAAGGTGACAAATTAAATTCATGCCTATAAAAGCCACTAAAATGCTTAAGCTGGTGTTCTGAAAAAAAAGATTCTGAACTTAACTGGGAGCGTAGGTAAGATACTACTACTGTCTGAGTATTTTTGGAGCGGCGGCGGCGTCCTTCTGCAGTGGGTTTTGTCTCCTCTCGATTAGCTGCTTCAAAGTTTATATTCATTCTTGCTCGTTCTTGCTGTATATTGTTAAAGTCAGGACTATCAAGAAAGGTTTGAGGATATGCTAAAACCTTCCTCGCCTTCCTCCTTAGCACTACCTTTATTTCCCTGTCTTTTCATGAAACATTGACTTGCGTTATATTTACTCGTTTCATTATCATGTTTACTTCTAAACAGATTGGCTGATGGTATGGCTGCAGGATTTAATATTTTCCACTGTCCTAAAAAGTATTATAAAATTATGTCAAGTATATCTAAAAATGACAAATTAACATGCGAAATACAAGAACATGTCATAGTCAGTCCTCATCAACAGTCCTGATTTCTCGTCTATTTTATATTAGAATACGTTAATCTATTCGAAATTGCTATTAATTCGGTAAGCAAATTACATATAAAGTAATGTCTGGTAAAGGGTTAGGATTCAATACCTAAAAGTCATGTATTTCACCGATGTGGCCAACATAAACTTTAAAAAGATAACATTACTAGATTTTTATTGCGTTGCCAAGTGTAACAGATAGAAACCTTAACAAGTGATAGTGCAACCGAATAATACATTAAGGACGGACGACTTAACTTTAAGGGTCCCTTTAGTAGCTGGTGCAATCGGGCATAAGGATTACATACGGTATACATTTTATACCGGCATAAGGATAAGGCATAAGGATTACATACGATTTTATACGGCATATTAAGGATTATTACACATACAATTATAAAGATAAACTCATTTGAATATATCCCTTCAGGTAATATTATTTGTCACACTATGTATATATTATTGTCATTTCCACTATATATCCTTGGACATATAGATATATTGTATGAATAAAGGAGATAAAAAAAATCTCATTTAGGCAATCCAAATTTTTACGCCAGCATTTTTTTCTATGTCAATAATAAAAAGGGCCTCGTTAAATGAATGTATTCTGCCGGAAGAATTGCACTGGCTTATATAATTTCATTGTTGGGTAGATTTGTAAGTTTCGGGCCTTAAATGTGCCTCGTGTTCGAGCAGCGTTATGTTTTTTTCTGTAAAGACAACTTGCTCCCGCGTAAGCAAAAGGAAGCGAGCCCTGAATCTGGGATGCGAGCCTTGAATACTAATTTGACAGCTGTCTTTCTTTCTACACATCTACTATAAGCCACCGAAGAGTTTCATCTGTTGTCAGGCGCATTTAAAGGATATTTAGGTGGTTCCGAAAAATAATTGATTTACTGCGCGGGGTTATCTTTCTCCGAAAATAACATACCATAATACTGGTCCCCCACTGCTGGACCATTCACTTAAATTACGGGTTTATCTACCTATTACTTCTTAATATAATAAATCTACTATACATAAATCAATCCTTATTGTTTAGTATGTGTGCTCTCAGTTAAGTCGACAGACGGCTGCTTTAATTATTATTTCGATGTTTTTGTACCTTCTTTGTTGTGCAAGGATTATTCGTCAATCAACGTCTTTATGAATATTCCTGTACTCTTTTAAGTATTGAACGGCCAACCCCTACAATG
The DNA here is from genome assembly GCA_964058915.1 of Tetropium fuscum. Lineage (NCBI taxonomy): Eukaryota > Metazoa > Arthropoda > Insecta > Coleoptera > Cerambycidae > Tetropium > Tetropium fuscum. The sequence goes on from CAXKVY010010474.1 coordinate 16,881, forward strand.
TATTAATTTATTAATTATTTCAGCTTTCGAGTCGTTAAACTGGAAATGTTAATTATTAGTGAAACATAATTGCAATATATATTCAAATTAAATACGACACAAATACTTTCTGAGGTACTATTAGCATATAAAATTATAAATAGTTGACGTTAAATGTGCATATTTGATAAATGGCTTCATGCATTTTTCTATCTAGTCTCATGTTTATATTATGTATAATGTAATATATATATATATATATATATATATATATATATATATATATATATATATATATATATATATATATATATATATATATATATATATATATATATATTTTGTGAAAAGTAATCTTGGGTTTGTAGCATTTCATTACATAGAAATAAGCAACTAGACGAATAAGAAAGAAAACACACTTACCAGTACTATATCTGGACACACATACGGAAATGAATCACTATGCATATGAAAACGAACCACTTAGAAGTTGTACAAGTTCTTTCACCTTTCTTGAGGATCTTCAGAGCAGTATACGATTTATTTCATTGATCATTCATACTTGAATTTAAATTACCAATACACCAACACTTGCAGTGACGTTTTATGACATTAGTTTTTGACGGAACTCATTCTTAGATTACACAAACCTAGTCTACTATTTATATTTGTTCTATTTGAACATATTATATATAAAAGCATTAGGCATACAGTTATCCAGAAGATGTTAAACTTTAAAATGCATAAAATCTTGTTGAACCTATTGGTTTATATAATAACAAACCCAAGATTACTTTTCACAAAATAAATATGAATAGCAAAGAATTTCAAAGCTAATAAATATATCCAGGGTGAAGATTGGATTTTTTTCGAGAATTTTCGAAGAAACAATTAATACATATAACCAACAAATGATTTTAGTTTTGACTAAGCAAGCAATTTCTGTATCACTCCCTCTTTGAATGCTTAAGAACTCTATTGTATATATAATTCAATATTTTCCCGCATATAGTTGGAAAAAGTAGTTGTTTTTCAATAGGTTCAACAAGATTTTATGCATTTTAAAGTTTATATATATATATATATATATATATATATATATATATATATATATATATATATATATATATATATATATATATATATATATATATATATCAGTGTTTTACAAAAATAAATATGTGCTAATTAAAATTGGGAATCAACATCTTTTTTCTTCCATAATAAAAAAAATAAAATTATTTAAAGCAAAGTTATATGCCACAATCTTTGTCAGTCAAGAGAATGTTCAATATAAAATAAATTTGATAAGTTATAAAAATAAACAGAGCCAGGGTCTTTATTCTATTAAGAATTCTACCTTGAGATTAGGCAATTTTCATGATCTAATAGGATACAATAATAGTCATAAACATTTTAATATTTTATATAAAAATATATGCAGTTATGAACTTTAAAATAGGTCTCAGAGGTCCCGGAGGTTTTCCATTGGATTTAAGTCCGGGCTATTAGCTGGCCATGCCATGGTGTCGATTCCGACATATTTTTTTGCACAACTCGAGCAACATGAGGTCTGGCATTATGCTGTATTAACATACAGCATTCCCATATATATGGCGCATATGGAACTACGTGGTTTTCTAAAATGGCTGGTATGTACCGTACATTAGCTGTAAGGCTTCCATTAATGACAACAAGTTCCGTGTGACCGGTCAAAGAAATTCCTTCCCACACCATCACAGATCCGCCCGCAAATAATGTTGTATTGGAGAAATTGCATTGAGCATACCGTTCATTGGGATGTCTATATACACGGAGACGTCTATCATTATTATAAAGATGGAATCTAGACTCATCCGTAAATAACACCCCTTCCCATTGAGCCACGCTCCAGTTAACATGCTCTGTGGGGCAAAATTTGGCCTAGCCCTCGGGTGATTTCTATTTAAAGCTGGACCTCGAGCAGCAACTTCCCGTCTCTATAGCTGTTTCCCCCCTAATTTGTAAAGCACTTACTTCTCGAAGCTGTATCTACAAACGCGCTGTTACAAAACGTCTCACAGTTGAGCCTCACAGTTGTGAAATATCGGTCATTAATTGGGTGGTTCTTCGGGATGGATGGACGGTCCTCTTCTTGGGAGAATGTTTGCGAAATTGCCGAATGTTCGTCTCGGTCTTGGTTTTGGAGAAGATACACTTGCTGGTGCGATGCTGATGGCTAATCTTCCTCTTCTTCTGCATTTACACGTAATTTAGAGGACAACTAATGACATTATTAGTGTAATAATGAAATACGTGAACCACAAAGTATGTTTCGTTACGAGTATTGGTCTAACTTGCGCTTAGCAATTTCTAGTTCTTCTACATTCAAGTTGTTGAGGAATTCAAAAGAATTTTAAATCGAATTATTTTGACCATATTTATAGATAGCCTTTTACTCCAATATCGTAGCATGAATGACGGCATGAAATAAGTTAATTATGTGATAAATAGCAATAAATTATTTAACAGAAATTAAACAAGATAACTCATCATTTGTACATTTGAATATATACTGAAATGAATCATTTTAGAGGTGCTACCAGTTCTCCTCCTCTACTAGAGCTCTTCAGAAATGATGTGCGATGTATCTACTTTATAAATATAAATCGTTTTAAATAATACAATCAAATCATATAATCTATAAGGCCACAATGATAATTGTCCAGTATTTCGCAAGAACAGTAGTGTTATATAGTGCTTGGATATTGTTTGCAATTCGTTATTAATACTGCCCAGTTAATTGTTACCAGTTACTTACTGCCCATTAATACTGCAATTGATTATTAATGCTGCCCAGTTATAAAAACAATTATATCGTTTTAATTGTGCACCATTTTTATTTCATTTTCTTAGTTCATTATGGAATTTTAAATATGTCAAAGGTGCAGTTTAATGCGGATAATATTATTATATCAATACATTTATTGTGTAAATAAAATGTCATGCATACATTGGCCTTATCAAGTTTTTATATAAGATATATTTTTCTTTCTCTGTATTATTTTCACAAAAGTTTCATAAAAAGTAACTTATTTATTATATTCGTACGTGTAGATTTATATACCTATATAAATCTACACACTAGAACAACGGCTACGTAAACTCCCATGAAAATTAGAGGGCGAAGACGGTCATAAATTATCGTATAGAGTAAGACGGTATTGTGTACCTTGTATAAGGCTACTAGTACAGTCACTGGAAATTTTTATCTGGAATCTGCAGAGGGGGAATGAATGAATGAATGAGGGGGTTTTTAACAGCCAGAAACTAAAAATCGGAAAAGTCAGGAGTTGCAGAAAGGGGATGAATACAACCCTTAAAATTGCTACGGTTTTTCCTGCATGAATGGTTAGTTTTTCCGAAAGTCTGACTATTCCAATTGAAAGAACGGGAAAATATTTAAGAATTTTCAGTTCCATTTATCATGTACAAGACATGTTCGATTATGTATAATGTAATACTTTTAAAAAACTCCATTGTTGATTTAGTGTGTTAATATTATTGGGTTTAATTAATTGATTTATGATTTAGTGATCTAGTCTAGTACATAGTTCTGAACATAGCTCTAATTTCATTTCATTTGATTGTTATAAATATCGTTTACAGGCATTAGTTATTTAATAAAGACCTTTATTATTATTATTATTAATAATAATACTAAAAACGGAAGTTTACTTATTTTGCAGAGATTTTACTAATTATTCTGCCTAAAATATGAAAAATAATTGGGTACAATTTATATAGTGCGGCGGTTACACAATTGTTAACTAAGATATAAAAAGTAAATTTGCGTTAATTTTTATTTTCAGGGTTGCCTGAGCAAGATCATTAAATGAAGTTTAAATATTTGGTAACGTTGGTAGCGCCCAGGCAATTTACGAATCAACGTAAAATAACGTTTTATTTCTTAATTATTAATTATAGAATCGCCCTATATCAGTTTTCTCCCAAAATATTTCTTATTTTAAAATTTACACTTGGAATAAATTCACTTGGAATAAAGATCTTTAAAAATAATTAATAATTTTTCAGTAATTACAGTAATTGCAGTGGCTGAAAGAGATGCAAGGCCAAAAAAATATTTAAAAAAATGCTATACGCTGCTCAAAACAACGACCCAGTTTTAAAAATCATAGGTAGCGATCCTCACGTTTATTAATACAAGGCTAAATTATAGTCGTATTGTTGATTGAAGGTAATCATATAATACTCAAAATCTTTATTGAGACATGTTTTTTTTTTAATTATTTTATGGAAACGTTTTACCGATGTCCAAAATGGGGTAAGTGATGAAAATCTAAAATTTCTGACGATAATCTGAAAATAAAAAAATGACGTAATCTGATGTTACATCTGAAAGCATGAAAATGAAGCCAGTTTCGTCTTCCTTTGACTGGAATATTTTGTTTTTAAATGAAATATCCCAAATTAGATTATATTGGCATTTCTTTGTGGCATCATTTAATGTGCGTTATTGCGTAGGCATATAAAAAAGTGATTTTAGTGCAAAATAACGTGACGAGATGAAACTGTACGATTGAGTCATCCACAGATTATATTAAGATACACATTTTTTAATGTTATGTTGTTGACTGTGGAGCCAAGTTATATTTAAAAAAATGTGCCATAGCTATTATTTAAAAAAATATTTTTACACATTTACATATAAATAAACACATGGTATGCGGCAGTAAAGAACAATAACTAAAATAACATCCCGACGACATACCGAATTTATCTTCATATATATATATATATATATATATATATATATATATATATATATATATATATATATATATATATATATATATATATATATATATGTATATATATATATATATATATATATATATATATATATATATATATATATATATATATATATATATATATATATACTTATAAGTATATATATATACTTATAAGTATATATGATATACTCATAATAATATTTATATTTGTTATAATATTTAATATTGATTATTTGATCATTATTTCATTAGCATTATTAATCCAACGTTAAGATATTATTCAATTGAGGAGAAAGCAATTTATATGTTTTTGTAATAGGCAGTTATTACAAATAATAATGATTTTAAATTTAAATTAAAGTGATATAATTTGATACAGGTATGAAGATACTTACTATTGTTTACTCACGGTCCTGAAGACTATTTTATAAATGGGCGGCAGTTCCCATGAACAATGATTTTAAAATATCTGGATTTATATAGATATTATAGATAGTACAGATAGTATCACTCATTCCTATTTCACTTTGACTTTTAAATTATTATACCATGAAAATCACTCACCTCAGATGAGGTTCAAAATAAGCTAAATCGTTTAATTTTTTGCTTAATAAAATTTGAATACGTGAAATGAAACCTCAAGAACAATTATTGAGTATTGTGATAATTTTTCTCAAATTTACTTTAATACTATAAAATGTGATATTCTGCATATAGATTTTAAATGATTTTATTATTAAAGAAAAAAAATCAATTATCATGGAATTAGACATTGATTTATATAAAATTTTATGCAAATATTAGGGTTTATCAACTTTTAATAGTCTTAAACTAGCCTGCTCTATCCTACCATAACTTAATATTAAAGTACATGGAATATAAAATCCTTATCGACACAATATACCTTATATCTAAATCATTTATAAAGTTGTTTCAAGTCGACATATTAATATAGATGTTTTATTACCTTGGCATATCGTTATTCAAAGCACTCGAAATTTTAAACACTCCCGCACTGGTTTGTGGACCTCTGGCGGCAATCTCTGGAAGCTGGATAGGAATGTTTTTTGTTTTTGCGGGATACTGTGCTACCAGCTGTGTTGGCTGCTTTCTTACACGTTATTTTATTCCACTGGTTTAGAACTCTTTTTTAAAAATGAAGTTTAATAGGACGATAGGGATAGGGAAACTGCCTAAACGCTACCCTCGATGCACTGTTTGTAAATTAAATTACCTTTCAAGTATTACTCAAAATTACAAGTTTAATAATTACACAGAAATTATTTGAAAACACAACCTATATGGTTTGATGCAAATTTGTTGTAGACTCTTTACTTTAATTGAAATTTTTACTGGATTTTTTTAAGAGAAGAGATTCACGTGACGACCTGTGTGATGGCATCAGTTAAACTTTTGTGCGTTGTTATTTGTTTTTACGGAAATCCTAAGAAAAACAAATACACTTCCTTAGTTGCATGTGTTTTATGTTGATCTACCCATATGACAACCAATAACACTTCGCATAACACTTTTCTGTATTTCACTATATTATGTCGAACTATTTTTATCACATTCTATAAATATTTATTCTATAAATATATGTATACATATATATTCTGTAATTTGTTCGGTGTGTAGATCAAAGATTCCACCGCACCGTCCTCCGTGAGGGAAATCCCGTCGACCAGTCTAATGTTGTGAAAAAATATGTTGCCTAAGGGCGTTTCCCTCAAATTGGCCATACAACGTTCGCTCAATATGGATCCTTTGGTCGATCACACGGCTTCTTGGCTTTCGTATTCTTGGCTTTCGTCTTCTTCAGGAAATTTCTGACCAGCTGACAGCTACTTTTTTGTATCTCATTCGTCTTAAATTTCTTATGGGTGTTTTCCTTAATTGTTTGGAGTTTCGCTGCAATTAGTGGTGTACTTGAAGGATCAGGCCCAAGAATTTTCAGGCAAGAATTTTCTTGCAGGGCATTATATCAGAAATATATTATTAAATAATCATTCCCACTACATATTATTATCTCATATTGTTTGTATCCAATCATTATAAGGGCTGCAAAGAGACCCAAGACCGATTGATACTTATTGTTTTGAATATATTTTCAAAACAAGAAACGGCTTTTGATTGTGGCGCTCAAATGTAGTATATATACTGTTCATTTTCATATTTGCGAAGATTATAAAAACCTGTTACACAATTACCTGCATAAATGCGTACAGTATGGCCAGACGAGCAACCTTGGCAATACGAGTGCAAACAGAGACTGGGTGTTGAATCTTACATCTTACCGTTTGGAAATTTATCTATTGTCAGGGAATTTATAAATTAGGATTATTATGAATTATAATTGATGATTTATGGATAATCGGTTTACAAATTTGAAAGAAAAAGGACCCTCCGCCGGGCCTGATAGGAATAATGACCTTGTCAAATTTAATAAGCAGTATGATGGGAATTGAGTCCATTTTATGGTGGATTCGCTGGTGTTGCTGACGCACACCAATACTGTAGTACTTACTCTACTCTAGCATAATCGTTGTTTAATCTGTAACTGTTTTAATCTATAACGACGGACGCCTGGAATAGTCACTTAATAAGGAATAATATGATCGTTATTTCTCATCTACAACGAATCAATGAGTTTCTTCATTGTGTAATGTTCGCCACACGAGAGTTGAACAACAACGTATGAGGAGGAAGGGCGATAAAATATGCAACACAAGCTTCTGCCGACCTTAGAGTATAATGGAAATTTGTCTTCTATGTGTAAGTAACTATAATACAAAAATAAGATAGGAACCTTTCCAATTAATTTATTAATAGAGAACGGGGTATTATTAATATACATCGGAATTTTTATCCCGCATTCTTTCCATTCTATCAACTCTCGCGTGGCGGACTATATAGGACGTGCAGTTTGCAATAATTTCAGATACATTGTTAATAATAACAATAATATCTTGCGAATTCGTTCAAAGTACATTATAATAATTGAACTCTCTGTACCTGGTTAGTTACTCTTTGCACTTTCACGAGTTTTATGATCATTAATAATTAATTGTCTGAAATAGGTATATCCCACCTATCTGCACATTTAATAATAATAATGTTTATTGTGCAATCATAAATACAAAATTATATTACAC
>CAXKVY010010475.1:0-22859 GCA_964058915.1 Tetropium fuscum
AGTTCATGCTACATATGGAATAAGGTAATGAGTTTAGCCACGGTCGAATTTCAAGAAAACTCAGTGAAGAATCATCTATACAATAAAAAAATAATACAAGTTTTAGACCTCCATTAAAAATATTCGGCACGCAAGTATCTAAGGTATTTACGAAAATTTATTAGCAATAGTTTAAAATATACGGGGTGTTCAGAATCAACCACCCGATTTTACCATTTTTAAATGGCTAAAACTCATTTTTTCTTCAAATGGAGCACCCTATACGTTAAATATTACCAACGAGACAAAGTTGTCTGTTTTGAAAAAGTAGCAGGCAGGTTCAATACTGCCGGTTCCCCGTAAGTTACATGAAACATGAAAGCCCAGCCTCTGTACTAACGAAGATAATGAAATGGCTATTATGACGGCTGTGGTGGAAAACCCAAATATTAGCGCCAGGGAATTAAGACAATACGTGGAGGTCCCAAGAACAACAGTACAACGAGTTTTAATAAAGAATAAGTATCACGTTTTCCATATCCAGTTACATCCTGCCACACGTTTTTGATAGTAGAGTATAACAATGGAGATGGTTAATTAACAAGATTGATGATATATTTAAAGCAAACTACTCTACTCTGACAAGTCCACGTTCTATAAAAATGGCACGGTAAATCATCATAACTGTCATTATTATTCTGATCAAAATCTTTATTTATTTAGTACATCACAGGAAATGTGGTGTCTTAATGTGTGGGGCGATATTATTGGTAACTGTGTCATCAGTCCCCATTTCTTTGATGGAACAGGAGGTGCAGTGTTCTTAGATTTTCTTGAAAAGCGTTTCAGGTAACTACTACAAAATGGAGCACAATATGTTGTAAATAATATGTGGCTTGAACTTGATGGTGCGCCAGTACATTTTGCAGCACCTGTTCGGCAATGGTTAAATGTGCAGTTTGAAGAGAGATGGATTGGTAGATGAGGGCCAGTCCATTGGCCTGCAAGATCGTCGGACATCACCCCATGCGTATTTTTCCTATAAGGACATGTAAAAGATAAAGTTTATGCTGAACCTACAACTACAAAAGAAAGTATGAAAATAAGAATAAGGGAAACTTTTGCCTCCATTAAATACTTCAACGTTAACCATGAATCCGGTGTATTTTCTACTATTTTCTGCTAGAGGAATTAGCCAAAAACTATGCTTTAAATTGAAAATATTCTAGCATTGGTTATTCTTCCTAATATGGCATCCACTCCTAATGGTGCTTCATATTGTTGTGTATTTATTTATGGTTCAGGCATCTAGGCAAATACAAATGTCGCCATTCTTCTTTTTATCAATTATTAGGGGATTTATATAGTGTGTACTGCTTTTAGATACGAGTTTATTTTCTAATAAATTTATTAATTTCTTTTTGTACCTCTTCTCTGTACTGATATGAAATTTGTATTGTCCAGGTTTTTAACTTCAATATCATGTATAAAATTTTTAGCAACTCGTGTTTCTATCTTTCTAAATTTATCATGCATTCTCAGTAACATTCTTACTTCTTCATTGTATATTTTGTTGTCACAATTAATGGGCAATTAGGTTAAATTATCATAAATTATTTTTAATGTCCAATTTGAAATTTGAATACATTACTTTTGTTAGATTATTTTCCTTAAAATTTAAAATTTATTATATGATGTTTATCGCTATAGCAAATATTAATCCTCAGTGACTTTAAGCTTTTCTTAAAATAAAAGGAAAAAGATTGGTGTACATTACATGTGACATATATGTGTTATAAATTAGCAATATCAGTGGCGCCTTGATAAATTTCATAAAATCTTAAAATAAGCCCTGCGAGAACCTATTTTATTGACCTATAGAACCTTAAATTATTGACATGGGATATGAAATCATCTAGAAACAATATTGCATATCTAATAAGATGTGCTTATAGCGATTTATTAAAAGAGAAGTATTAGATATGATTGTCGTTACCTATTCAAAATATAAGTTCATCCCAATTCACATGTTGCACTATACACTCGCTAAAAATACTGGAGTGATGTCATCTAGCGGTGCTGTGCTGAAGCTGAACTGGAATGCTGAAAGCCGGAACTCTGCATTATCTCACCTGCTGCTGTGTACAATTCGTAGAACTGTATACAATTTTGTAGAGTTCCGATAATAGTTGATTTCACTTTTATAGAAGAAAACATAATCAATGAATTATATGATTATATGAGAAAATATAAAAAATATAACTAAAGAAATTGCTAAGGAATATATAAAAATAGTTAGAATAATTATAGTTGGCAACATAAATAAAAATGGAGGTCGTCTATTGACTAACGATTGTCTTCCAAATCCCTGAAGATGCTACTTTAACAAGAACAGGAATATATTTACAGATAATGACCGCCTTGTAAATGAATAATATGGAAAAGTTGAAAGAAGAATTAAATTCCAGAAGACAAAATGGTCAGGATGTTTTGTATTAAGTTTATAAAAGGAGTGTCTCAAATAACAAAAAACTTAAAAAAGTACACGCACCCAGTTCGATTTCAGTGTATTATCATAATGTTAGTGGTATGAGGACCAAAATTTACAGCATTCTTTTATTCTGTTTGTGATATTTTTATTTTGGTGGAATCTTGGCATAATGATGCGAGTGAGGTGAGGAAATGGGTTTAATTAATTATGATATTTTCAGATTACGTAGTGATCCTAAATTTACCGGGAAGAAGAGGGGTGGAGGTAATTTTATAGCTACAAAAATCAAAGTTCTTGCAAAACAATATTAAAACAAGTTCCACTTCTGTTGAACAGCCATTTTTTCGTTGCAATTCAATAAGCACAAGATTATAATTGGTGGCATTTATTTACCCCCCCCTGTCAAATATTTACTGAACATCCTGAAATAGTTCTTTACATTTTTAAAAATTATGGTAGTGGTAAGGTAATTAAATGTGGCGACTATAATTTGCACGAGGCTGTTTAGTTTAATGATGGTAATGGAATAAATGTTAATCGTCCTGATCATTCTAACAAAATTGTTTTGCTAAATAGTTTTAGTTTCCATAATATATTTCCAGAAATATTGCTAATAGTAGAAACATATTTAGATTTAATGTTTAAGACCATCTCGTAAATTATGAGGAATGTCATTATGATTTTAAACATAATAATTATATTGGTTTGAAACATGATTATCTTGCCAAAAATTTTAAAAATAGAAATAATACTAAAAAACATAGTGTAACGTTGTAATAAAACGAGTTCACAAAAAAACAAGATTACTAATTGCGCGCGATCAGTATGAAAGATCTAAACAGCGATAAAATTGTAGCGGCCCGAAACGATCTGTGATGTCACAACCTACAATATTTGGTCTTTGCGCCGTTGCTTTCCGGCGCAACGACGGCACAATCAGAATTTAAATTATTAGAAAAAGTATTATTTGCCTTTCTTTTATAATGTTCTGCTAATTATATTTCTTTTATCTCATTGTTTTCGTGTACAGGGGGTGTTATTAGACTGTGGTTGATTTGTTAGTGAATGTTCTGATATAAATATATGTCTATCCAATGAGATGGAGGAGCAACATGCTCACCGTCTCAGCTTGATTCACGAGCGTCTATCTATTGAGACGGAGGAGCAACGTGCTCACCATCTTAGCTTGATTCACGAACGTCTATCCAATGAGATGGAGGGGCAACGTGCTCACCGTCTCAGCTTGATACACGAGCGTCTATCCATTCGAGAATGATTTTCAGCTTCACAATTTGATCCGATAGAAAATATTTTATTAATTAATTTAAATATCTATAAATTTGGGTTGTGACCGGTGCATTCTCCATTTTTTTTCTGGTGAGTTCCCTGGTATATCTTCGGTATCCAAGGTCCAATTTCATTAAAACTAAAATGGGATCCACTTGAAAATACCCCCTTTAAAAAAGATTTTCGTCAATATTTACTCCCGTAAGGACAGAAAGTGACACTTCACGCCCTGTCATGAGGGAGCGAAATTATTATTCAATCCCGGAAGGACGAAACATTTTTTATGCCGAAATATTTTTTATATTCCTCTAACAAATTGTTATACATCGTCGCCCCAGAACCAGACTATTCCATGTCCATTTTTTTTTAATATTAAGGTTTTAATTCCAAAATAGCCTATGTTTAAAGCTCTTTATGCCAATATATTCCAAGTGAGTCTATCCCATATATTTATCGCGATACGCCGTGTTCGTTTTATTCTATGTCCATTCAACTTGATTAAAATCCGGACCAAAATATACTATCTGACCTCGCCCAATAAGAATGAATGAAATCGCGTCACGTGTGGACATAGAATAAGTTGGCTCCAAACTATTATTATTGTGCAGTGATGTTTAGTGCTTGTTTGTTTTGATTGTAATTAAGTGCTCATTTTTGCTTTTGCGGAAATATAGTTTAATATGAGTGACGAAGAACTTTCTGAGCCGTACCAAGACTCTGGGTCAGAATATCAGCCGTCAATACGTGGAAGGGAAACTCCGTAAGTTATTACTTTACTTTTCTTTTGAGGTTAGGGTAAGTTTTCTATTTTAATCGTTTTAGTCGATACGATACTGATGAAAGTTTATCCGATTTGGAATGTAGAAATATTGAAATAAACTTAGATAAGGAGAATGAACATGTCGATCAAAATCAAAGAAGCATAAATGCCCCCGTAGATGGACGTGATACAAATTTGAATCATTCCAATAGTCCGGCAAATTTAGATATTCAGGCGGCCAGGTATTTTTAATACTTTTAATGTTAGGTACATAATATTAAAACGTATATTAATTTTCAGCACTACTAGAGTGTCTGATGATAAAAATACAAGAAAACGGAAACGAGATTCTAGGAAACGGAAAAAAAATATAAGAAAAAGACTGCGTCAATCAGGTCAGGAATATAAGAGCTGCAAGGGTGGCATTGTTCCCAAAAAAAATCCTAAAAGAAACTGTGTAAATTGTCGTTTCAAATGCCTGGACCATTTTAGTGAAGACGATGTATCGTTAATTCACAAAGAATTTTGGAACAATACTGACAGCGAAAAAAGTTTTTTTTATGACAAAACAACTGAAGAAATCGACATGAAGAGCGCAAAAAAACAAAAACGTATTCGTTTAAATATTATTTTATAAAAAACGATAAAAAAATACGCGTGTGTAAGGTTTTTTATTTAGGCGTTTTGGCTATAAGCCAAATCAGAATATCCTATTTCTATACTCATAAACGTGCAGGTATTACAACAACGCCGAGTAAAGATCATAGGGGCTCAAAAACTAGCTTACGAATTAAGGATAAGAAGAGACAAACAATAGGAGATCATATAGACATGTTTCCCTGCGTTCCTGCTCATTATTGCAGGAGTAGTTCCTCAAGGAAATATTTGGAAAGAACATTATCTTTAAGTAAAATGTATGATCTGTATGTACAGTACTGTAGAGAGAACAACTTGATTCCAGAAAAAAAATGGTTGTATTCCCATATTTTTAATGAAGAATATAATATTGGCTTCCATAAACCAAAAAAAGATCTGTGTGACAAATGTTCTGAGTACGATTCAAAAAGGCAAGAAAATGCTTTAATTAGTGATCAGCTAGAGGAAAAATACAGGATGCACATAGATGCCAAGCTGTCGGCCCGAGAGGAGAAGTTAAAAGATGTGAATACCTGTAAAGAAGATGAATCTTCAGCCCTCATTTGCTTCGATATGCAGAGCGTGTTAACTTGCCCTCAGACACAAATTTCTAAAGCGTATTACAAAAAGAAATTTGCTGTGTACAATTTAACAGCATGTGATGTAGCACAAAAGATAGGATATTGTGGATTATGGCATGAATTACTTGGCGGAAGAAAAGGTATAGACATTGCGAGTGCATTGTATCTGTTACTTAAAAAACTTTTGGAAGAAAGGCCTAACCTTAAAACAATAATTTTGTGGTCAGATTCATGTGTGCCACAAAATAAAAATTCTCACATGTCTGCAACTTTATTGTATTTTCTTAAAGAACACCCGACAGTGAAATCTATTACGCAGAAATTTCAAGTGCCTGGCCACAGCTGTGTCCAAGAAGTTGATGCCATGCATAGTGTTTTGGACCGGCATTTGAACAAACTGGAATTGCATAGTCCACTCGCCATTTTTAAAGCTATTAAGAATGCAAGATCTAAGAAGCCTTATACACTAATTCAAATGCAAAAACAAAATTTTTTGGATTTTAAAATTTTAGCAAGGAGTATGACTCTCTCTAAAGTCCCATATAAAGATGTTGTCCAGCTTTCTTATGAAAATCACTTGAACATCTTAAAATATAAACTGAAGTTTAGCGAAGTGGATTTGCACCGAGTGGCATTCTTAAAAGGTAGTGACAGGCAAAATGTTTCCAAGGCGTTTCTGCAGGAGATTCAAGATCCCATGGTTCAGCCTCCCCTTCAACCTCTTTCGCAAGACAAAATTTCACATATCAGATCCTTAGCGAATCATTTTTCAGCAGTGGATTTACAATTCTGGAAATGTATCATTAAAGATTTTTAGACGTTCTGAGTTTGATGTCAAAATGTTTATTTTAGTTTGTTATTTGAAATAAAATATTCAATTATTTTTCAATAATTCTAATAAGTTTAAGTTGTTTTTTATTATTATAAACATTATACCACTAAACTTGCATTGTTTTTATTAATTTTCTTTAATACAGATATGGATAGAATACATTGCATAAGAAATTACTAACGCAATTATTAGTCCAAATTATTCTATGTCCAAATATACTTTTTTGCATATTTTTTTTTCTCAAAATTCGTTGTCACTATTTATTGCAAACTGCATTTGTTTAAAAGTACATAGCATATAGTTACCAACACAAATAAAATTATACCACAATACATTTACTATTATGATATCTTAGCTTTCAAACTTTAAAAATCGTCTCCTGTAAAATTTTAAAAAATGGACATGGAATAAATAGTCTGGTTCTGGGGCGACGACATGTTGACTAATGTATCGTATATGGAACTTGTGTAATAGTTTTTGTTCAAATTGTGATGTTTTTCTTGTCACTTCCGTTGTTTACAACATGCGTTCAAAGTTACTTATCTATGGAATAATAGTGGTTAAATTTCATGTGTACTTATTTGCTGTGCTTATTACTTATGTTTGTCTTACTTGATCTATGTTATGCTCCTTCAGATTTTTTTTACTCTGTAAATTGATTTTTTCTTCAAGAAAGTCTATAATAATTATTATTAACAACATCCTGTACTTTTGAGAAATTAAATTGTTGCTTTTTCGAAAAATATTGCGGGAAAATTATATTAAAGCTTCTTACAAAAACAGTATCTGTGAATTCCTGGAAAAAAAATATTAGTTAATCAATCTGGACGAAGTGATGATGAACGTATAACTATGTTTTGTGTATTAACTGTGAAATCTTAAACAAACCCTACATGCATTTTACAGAGTCAAAACTAATCAAGGGGATTGACCGTAATTCGACTGAGTATTATATTATATTCCTGTACGGTGCTTATTTCTCATATTGTAGCTATGCAACACATTGTACACTGGTTGGTATGTAGTGTCATATCAAAGATCATTGTATTAGCTATTTATGTCATAGACTGGAATATATTTTATAGGTTTTTTTAAAATGTATTGGATGCTTTCAATGTATGGAATATGGAATTAATAAGTTTTATAATAATACCATGTAATACCGCAGACATATTCGCATATATCATTGGCAATAGTATAGAATGCAATTATCTTTTAGTGTTTACACGCTGTAAATACTAGTACATGGTATTTTAATATTTCGCAGTTCCACTGTTTTGTAGAGTTCCGATATTAGTTGATTTCACTTTTATAGAAGAAAACTTAATCAATGAATTATATGATTATATGAGAAAATATAAAAAATATAACTAAAGAAATTGCTAAGGAATATATAAAAATAGTTAGAATAATTATAGTTGGCAACATAAATAAAAATGGAGGTCGTCTATTGACTAACGATTGTCTTCCAAATCCCTGAAGATGCTACTTTAACAAGAACAGGAATATATTTACAGATAATGACCGCCTTGTAAATGAATAATATGGAAAAGTTGAAAGAAGAATTAAATTCCAGAAGACAAAATGGTCAGGATGTTTTGTATCAAGTTTATAAAAGGAGTGTCTCAAATAACAAAAAACTTAAAAAAGTACACGCACCCAGTTCGATTTCAGTGTATTATCATAATGTTAGTGGTATGAGGACCAAAATTTACAGCATTCTTTTATTGCAATTATCTTTTAGTGTTTACATGCTGTAAATACTAGTACAAGTTGAGATTATGTAACTATATGGATAAGAAGAAACTACTTAATGGTATGCAATTTGGTTTTCGTGAAAACAAATATATTCAAGATCTAATCTAACAAATATAATCGAGCTTATATAAAACAGTTTTGAAACTTGATCGCAGTAAACCAAGCGCTATGTGTCTTCATAGACCTATCTAAGGCTTTCGATACGGTAAGTCATAAACTTCTGTTAAATAAATTAAAAAACGTTGGAATTCGTGGAAATGCCTTAGCCCTATTTCGTAACTATCTAGCGAATAGGAAAGAACTGTAGAAGTGATGAAAGAACTGTAACTTGTGGGGTACCACATGGTACAGTTTTATTCTCTATCCTGTTTACAATATACATCAATAACTCACTTGCCTTACCTTCCGAAGGCAATATCATATACGCAGATCATACTGCAATATTCTTCGAAGGTGTAAACTGGCAGGATTTACGATCTTCTGCATCGACGGACCTGAAAAAGATAAAACATGGTTTGATAATAACTTGCTTACATTAAATTGGGACAAAACTAAATACTTGGCATTTACATCATAAAAATATCTTACCTGATTTTAGTAAAATACCACTGGATGGATGACCGTGTCATCTCTTCTACCACAAATATTAAATACTTATGGATAATTATTGATTGTCATCTAAGGTGGATATTGAGATCAGCCATATTATAAGAAAACTCCGACATTTAATATAAAAATTCAAAATAGTAAAAGCGTTTTTGAATTTAAAACAACTGAAAATAATGTATTATGCTTTTGTTGAGTCAATATTTCAGTATGATATAAAAGCATAGGGAAGTACAAGGAAAATATATTCAAAGCCAATAGAAACTTTGCATAAAAAAATTATAAAGATAATTTTAAATACAAACATCAGATTTTGTACTGATCAACTATACCGTGAGTCAGAAATACTGGATTTAAGACAGATCTACTCTAAAGTGGTACTAATATGTCTCTACAAAAACAAGCATTTTTTACAACCTATAGATCATGTTTATTGCACTCGATAAAAAATAAATGACATCATCAAATTAGATGTAGCAAAAAAATCTAGGTAAAAGACACTTTGTTTATATTGGACTGAGATTGTATAATCAGTTGCTTTCTAACATTAAAAATTGCGTAAATGTATTTATTTTTAAGAAATTGGATAAGAAATGGTTGGAGAACGAAAGAAGGATAAGAAATGGAGAGAGAACGAAAGATCTCTTATTGAAAGACTGATATAATTAACATAAGACACTAAATTTTGTAAAACTACTACTTTTTTTTTTCCTTTTCTCTTCCCTCTTTCTTCTTCTCTTTTTTTGATTACTAGTTAATTTATCTGAATTGTATGTAGATGTATCCATCCATTTGTTTTTAACTTAAAATGGATGTTAATCTATATTTATTTTGTAAATTAATACAATAATTAAGGCTAACTTCTTACTCCCTGTAATTTAATCTTATAAAATAAATATTATTATTATTATTATTTTATAATGAAATATGTCACATTCATTTGGTCATGAAAGATATGGAACTTTTTTTTCAGTTATATTATTTTTGTTCTGTTTC
Source organism: Tetropium fuscum (assembly GCA_964058915.1). Taxonomy (NCBI): domain Eukaryota; kingdom Metazoa; phylum Arthropoda; class Insecta; order Coleoptera; family Cerambycidae; genus Tetropium; species Tetropium fuscum. The sequence continues at coordinate 9,927 of CAXKVY010010475.1, forward strand.
CAAACCACATATGTTTTAATAAATTCTAATATTGAGTATTAATGCAACATTATTAAGTAGTAAACATTTTGTAAGACCTTTATTTTATTATTGTGTTTAATCCAGGCAACAAACCATGGGCGATCCCATATTTACATTTTAATTATCATCATACTTACAATCGTAAATAGCAATTATTTCCAAATAATGGAATTAATGAAAGTTGAATTTCAACACGAAGGGGAAGGCACGTATCACATAAATAGACATCCTCAAAAAAAAGTAGTCGCGCACATGAAGTGAAAGTTCCCAAGTATCCACCAGGCCAAGGATGATCAAATTCAACTTTCACATGTATTTAATAAATGCACATCGTTTAGGCACCACGTAACCATATTAATTTGGGTTCATACTATACAAGGAGACGGGTTTATATTGTTCTGAATTATTTTAATATTTATAACGTGCAATGTTAACGACTTTAGTAGGTTCACGCGTAATCAAATACGCTTTCTATCTTTCGTTGAATTTTGTTAAATTTTATATATATATATATATATATATATATATATATATATATATATATATATATATATATATATATATATATATATATATATATATATATATATATATATATATATATATATATATATATATATATATATATATATATTATTCTAACACGAAGTGAGTAAAAAACATTTAATAAAAAACAAGTGTATTCAAAATGAAACATTTATTTCTATGTACAAAAAATAAAAAAAGAAGTATGTATCTAATAGAAAAGTTGGCACTTTATGTGGAAGAATCTCAGGGTTCTTTAAGTGAAAATAAAATGGTGAATCTCAATGAAACTGTGCAAAAGAGCTTGTACTATAAAAAGGGCAACATGCGATGCGTAGATGATTTATAAATGTGATTGTTATGATAACAACCACTAGAAACGACAGTCTAGACTAGAATACTAAATAAGTAATACGTGCAAGGTGAAAGCAAAATAGCGAAAGTGTAGGTGTAAGTAATGATGAAAGATAGCATGTGGTGGAGAAACAGATTACTAATGAAGATGAAGATGTTGATCACATTTTTGTTCTAATAATATTACAGCTTGTAACGTTAAAATTAATTTTTCCCAACTTGGTCGATTTGGGTTTGGAGATTGTTGACAACTTCTGGAGGAAACTGGTCTCCCAAAATTTCGAAGAGGTTGATTTTCTGATTTCCGGGGATGCTTTCATACGCTCCAATTTCAATTCCTTCTTGTACCTAAAAGCAATGATGATTTTAATACAAAGCCAGTTTTGGTATTAAAGTTTAAACGTTGAAATCATTAGATCATTAATTTTTATTGTTTGCTATGTATCACTAATGACAGCTTTGGATAAGAAATTGTTGGGTGTGATACTGTAATTATTGTTAATTATATATTATTTTTATTAAATAATAAGTCAATTATGGAGCAATAAGCAATTATTATGTTTTTGATTTATTGTTTATATTAAGCAAGCCATTGTCAATTTTTACTAATTATATGCTCTGTGATAACTATTAAAGACATTGTTGGATATTATTTACTGCAAATGGCAACACAATATAAATCACAAAAGTATATTATAAACTATAAATTCCATATTATTAAATTTGTATAAATTGGCGACTGAAATTATATACACTAGTGATAAATATGTTCCTTACTGTTATCGTATTTCCAATGATGAGACGAGAATGCTACGAGAGCTTGAGAGTAGCCATATATAGAAAGTATAACTACTGGCTATATAGTTTAAAAATGGCATTTTCTTTGTCGCCTGTCATTGCAAATTGTTTGTTAGTATAACAAACAGTTACAGAAACCTAAATGAAATTGTTACTAGCAAATATTACATGCCACAATTGACAATGACACAATTTAAAATATTTTCTTCATGTGCATCCTTTAATTTTATTATATTTCGAAACAACATAGTTGTCCAATAGTATGTATATTCTAACAGAGCAAAACCATTATATAGTAGGTTCATAGACCAATTGTAGGTACATAGTCCACAATATTGTATGTACACATAAATTAAGTGGTTGTCTTACTTTTTGAATTTGAGCATCCTTGGGAATCAGGAATGTGTTTTGTGCCTGTCGGATGGCCTCATTTGTGTAAGCGTTTCCTTCTTTCTGCGGGAAAGCAGCTGCGATGGACACGAGAACGAGGCAAATGCAGATAGCCACCTTCATTTTTATTCTGCAACAAAACAATTGAATTTACTTAGTAGGTATACATAAATTATCTTCTAACGGTAACCTCTTTTGATCAATCAACTTAAAAGTCAAGAGTATCGAATAAAAAAACTGAAACGTTGAAGTATAATACTAATCAATACATATAAATAAAATTGAAGTGTCTATTTGTAATGTCAAAATAACGGCTTTTTCTAAATGAAATGATACGGTACTTATAACAAGAAACCAATTTTTAAATTTGTCTGTCTGTTTGTTTGTCCGGCTAATCTCCGAAACGGCTGGACCGATTTTGACGGAACTTTCACTGACTGATAGCTGATGTTACAAAGAGTAACTTAATTTTATTCTGGAAAAACAATTAAGGTTCTGCGCAAAAAAATTAAATCCATGAAATAGTGAACAATATCCGATCTCCGAAACGGCTGGACCGATTTTGACGCGATATTATCTGACAGATAGCTGATGTTCCGACGATCTGAAAATTCGAATCATATAGAGAAGTATACATCCAATATAATATAATCCAATATAAATGCTAATAAATAATTCGTTCGACCTTCGAGTAAAAATAAAACAAACTAAAGTAGCAGTATCCAGTACCGCGGGCGCCCCACACGTACGCCGCCGCCGTCGCCGCACTGAAAGGTGCCTCCCACTACTTAATATCACAAAGCCTACCTGTCGCGCGGGCTCCGATCACGTGGACAAAGTCGCAGGTAACAGCTAGTTTAAACTAATATTTGTAAAAGTGCTCCGACATTTTTGGTCGATATAGATATAAGAGTATACTTGCAGTATGGAGTATGTTTTGATATTTTCAGTTTAAGGAATTGTTGTTTCTTACCCAAGCTGTACACTTTTTACCGTAATGATACGCATCTTTCATATTTCTCCAGTCAACGGTATACCTAATGATATGTTTTTACATATAATAAATATTTCATTAATATTTTTATTTTACCTTTTATCATGAGTCATCTTATACATCATATCTGTCATTTTTAACTGATTTTCGTCCTAATACCTCTTTGACAATAACCAGTTTATTATTTGTAGTTCAACTATTATTCAACGTATTTAGCCCAAAGCAACTGGCGTATGAATGGACTTGTAAAATTTTCAGAATTATTCCTATTATTATTAAAAAAAAGACACCAATCGTTAGAGATGTTACGTTTTACGGCCAAAATACACTCCCTGGCAAAAATGCCTCCACCATTTTTAATCCGATGTTGATCATATTGTAAGCAGTTATTAGATACCTAATTTTTGCTACCATGGTACTGCATTATATTCACATTGAACAGTTATTTATGAAACTAAAACCAAAACCAAAAGTTCCGAACACCCTGTGGAAAATTTTTGCTTCTCGCCGCATCAGGAGAAATATCACGGGGCATCTATGGTCCGGTTCGACTCAAGTTTTGTCCCAAAAGCAAATCGTAGTTTTTTTTGCCAAAGTAAATATTGGTATAAATGACAATTTTCAGTTTTCTGGTGATGGTTACTATGTATGCATTACCCGCGTCGGTTTTCGATTTTGATATTTGAAATATAAGTTTTGCAGTTTTCTAGTGACTATAACTTTGTAACCCGTATTGAACTACGACCCTAGTATATTCCGTATATTCCCAATATATTCCTAATTTAGGTATTTTCAATTTATTGATCATGGTAACTATGGAGAATTACGCCTCCATAGTAACCACGTCGACATATATAAAAATTCACAGTCAAGAAAATATAGCAAATCTTTTTCATCGATGCCACGGATACTGCGGGTAATTTAAAAATGTGCAACTGCTACATTAAAGAATTATTAATCAAATAAATGTATATAAACTGTTGAATAAATTTAAAACATATTTTATAATATTAGTACTTGGTTAGTGATAAGTAATAACAATAATTTTGTTATTCAGGACTTACTACTGGATAGGGCTGGAACCTTTGATGTAACTATAACACTCGGAGTAGTTTCCACAAGCACCAAAACACTTTCACTTCGCTCGACGCGCGTTTCGCCAACCAAGTTGGCATCATCCGGAGACGATTAAAACTGACGATTAAAACAGTTTTAATCATCTCCGGATGATGCCAACTTGGTTGGCGAAATGTGCGTCGAGCGAAGTGAAAGTGTTTTGGTGTTTGTGGAAACTATTCCGAGTGTTATTCAGGACTTGGCAACTATTTAGGCAATGCTTTTATTCTTCAAATGAATAAATTAATGAATTTGAAATTGATTGGATTGATTTAATGATTTTTTCCGAAGAAGAGCACAATATCATAATTAAACAACAAAAAACTGGTGTCGGTGGTTTCAATTATTTCTCTGAATCGAAATGCATTTCTAAACAGAAATAAGGAGCTATTTATTAAATTACTAGAGTTATAACCTTGATCTGCTGTTTTTATATCAATATATGAAATATAAAAATAGAACAGTTAATCCAGTATATTATATTCATTTTGAATTAAATATATGCTTAGTTATATTTTGAACTAAATAAATACATATCAAGTCAAGCAAAATATACAATTATTGGATATTTTATCGATTATTTGGGTACCTACTTGATTTTTTTATGGTGAACAAACGTAAAATAACTTGAATCACGTAACAATATTTGAACCAATTGTGAAAATTAAATAAAAACATTTCCGATTACGTAAAAATTTAAAATGTATGCAGCACAAGCAAATGCAAATACAGCAAGTGGCAATTATTTTTCTAATTTTCACAATAATTGTGCGCGCTAGAAAATTGATTTAATAAAATTCCGAACCAATAGTTTATATCAATTCTCGAAATAAATAAAAAAGTATAATATTTTAATGTAAGATTATTTTGTGAATCTACAGAATAATGATTTCCTAGTTTGAATAAATAATAAACTCTTTATCTTATATAATTATGGTTCTTCTCATCTTTCCAATATACCTGAAGTTTAAACCACTTTTAGTTTTAAAATTTACTAAAACAGTTTAGTTGTAAGTCTTTCTGTCACTCTACATCACAGATAATACAATACAGCCGAAACGCAGGCCTTTATGAGATTACTTTACAGGCACCTGCTACATGTAAAAGCCCTTGTTACATTTTCCTCATTGCTTATCACTGTCACTTTTAGCGAAGATAAAAGAAAACACTCAATTATCACTGTCAAATTGCTTTCACTCGCTTACCTTTTAGTTCACCGGATACACTGATTATGACAAATTCCGCGCACAGTTTCACAAACAAATCTCTTATATAAGTACCGTCTCCATCTCTCCAATTCCTTCCCTACCCTACGTTCTGAAATTACTGTGATGACCTGAATGTGGATCCTTATTTTTTAGATCCACGGTTGATTGATTTATGTAATTTTTCTTTGTATTATTTTTTAGATTATGGTGATTGATATGGGCTACCCACTTTATTTTAAACGTAGACTGCTGGGTTGTTGGTAATGTAACATTCATATACGTAATATCAAAATATCCACATATATGTAAATAACACATGATATAAACCTAATAATTTTACAAAAGTTACCAGTTAGTCCAGTCAATAAAAGAGGGGTAGAGTGCGTGAGCAGCGACCTAAGCTAATCCCTCAGGGACTTCTTCAGGGTGCTTAGGAAGTGAACATGAAGTGAGCCGAAGGCGTGGTGGGCACAAAGATGGTCCACTTTTGGGTTTTTCGCTTATATGTCGAAAACGGTGCGTAGTAAGGAAAAAGCTCTTGGAATTCTATACAACCTTCGTTCAACATACTTTTTCGAATTGGCAACCGTTTTCGAGCTACATACACCGGAAAAGTGTAAATTTTCCAAAATAAGATTTTTATCCCACATTTTTCACATTTCTTCATATCGTCTAAATTATTCATCTGAGAAAGAAAATCCCTTATTCCCTTCAAGAATATATATACATAATATGTATATACAGGCGCATGGTTACACAAACGTGGAGGAGAAACGTTCCAGGATAGTGGTGTTTGAAGTAAGTGACATATCCATCACAAATGGTGGCAACGGAGGCATCTTTTTGCCATATTACTCTGTGCAGTAGGAATCGTACGTGCTGTAGGAATGTTTGATGAAAAATGTGAGGTAAAAATCTTCTTTTCAAACATTTTCACTTTTACGGTGCGTGTGGTTCGAAAACGGTTGCCAATTCGAACGAAGGTTGTAGAGAACTTGGTTGTAGAGAGAAGAGGCTTCATGTCGTATAAGAAAATTATTCCCTACGACGCGACGCACCGCTTTCGACATAAAAGCGAAACCTCTAAAAGTGGAGGTTTCGACGCAGGACGTCAGGACTTTTAGTATGTTAACTCCCTAAGCACCCTAAAAAAGTTGTTGAGGGAATCCCTTAGGTCCCTGATCATGCACTCTACACCCCTTTTTGTGGCCATTCGTTGACTGAACTAATTATAGTAAATAGTGCATATTTTTTTGTTTAACTCATGAACCTTTCTCAACCTTACATAACTAAATAATTAATCCTGCAATCAACTTCTTCTTTTCAATTTCAGGAAATAATTTAAATAACTAACCTTTGAGTATCACAAAAATGTAACATTTTTAATACACAATTTTGCATATAATTGAATTCAATGATGACGAGTCATTAACTTCATTTATCAACAAATCATTTTAAAGAAATTTTATATAAAAATTAATAACCCTAATTGGACCAGCTCTAAGACGATAGGGTGCTCATGACTCTAAAGTGATCCTTCAAGCAAATTAAAAATTTATGTGTTCATAGAACTGGCGCCCATAATAAAAATCCATAAATAAATACATATCAGTTAGCTCACCAACGTAAAGCAGTCATTGATATATATATATATATATATATATATATATATATATATATATATATATATATATATATATATATATATATATATATATATATATATATTGTAATGTATGAATATATTATGACTGCTTTACGTTGGTGAGCTAACTGATATGTATTTATTTATGGATTTTTATTATGGGCGCCAGTTCTATGAACACATAAATTTTTAATTTGCTTGAAGGATCACTTTAGAGTCATGAGCACCCTATCGTCTTAGAGCTGGTCCAATTAGGGTTATTAATTTTTATATAAAATTTCTTTAAAATGATTTGTTGATAAATGAAGTTAATGACTCGTCATCATTGAATTCAATTATATGCAAAATTGTGTATTAAAAATGTTACATTTTTGTGATACTCAAAGGTTAGTTATTTAAATTATTTCCTGAAATTGAAAAGAAGAAGTTGATTATATATATATATATATATATATATATATATATATATATATATATATATATATATATATATATATATATATATATATATATATATATATATATATATATATATATATATATATATATATATATATATATATATATATATATATATATATATATATATATATATATATATATATATATATATATATATATACATATATATATATATATATATATATATATATATATATATATATATATATATATATATATATATATATATATATATATATATATATATATATATATATATATATATACATACACCATAATGTATTAAGTTTCTTTATCTCAGCATTAATTAATAATTATAAATTGATTGACATACCTATATGAGTTAATTTAATATATCCTGAATACAATATCCATATTTTAAAGTAGACTCCAAAACTAATGGCGTTTATCTACATACTAGATCTATAGTTAATATATAAGATCATTTAGCAATTTTTTTAAGCATGGCACAAATTTCTCTTGTCACTTTTCAAGTATTAAAGAAATCAAATTCCAAGTATTTAATTCAACACAGCTTCAGAATGAAGATATCGCAGATATCTTTGTCTTTATATTTTTGTCTCTTTCTACTCTTTAAATTTATCCGTATGAAGAAGTTTAGTATGAGAAAAGTTTTGTAAGGCATTAGTAAAAATGTACGATATGTTATTATTGATAGATATTTTTTTGGACGCCACTATGATGGCATTTATTATTATATTTCGCTTAAAAACAATAGGGCTACATTTACTCGAAAAAGATAAAAAAAATTGTGCCATATCTTACGTTCTTTGAACATTTCGTTCTTGAGATAGCGTCTTAACAAAAAACTCGACATCCGGACGCACATTTTGAAAGTTGCTAAAAATTTGACGAACAAAATGGCACAAAAATGTTTGTCGTCCGACGAAAATTGACGATTTAAGTTTTTAACGATCAAATGCAATATACTCTTCGACTTCGTAGCGAAAAGTATAATAAAGAACACTCGCCAAATATGCACCTATTATCTAACGAGAAACTTCATAACATGCAGAAGAACAACAGAAAAAACATCTGCAGCCGCGTTTCGACATATATGTCTTAGTACATATTTTTCTCTTTCTAATGTCTGATTTTCGTTTCCGGTATATCCGTAAATACTATCAAATATGATATTCCTAGTGGATCACCCTGTATATATTTTTTTTAAAATTACTCAGGAAAGTCTAGATATAAAACATGTAGTACACCGTGTATCTATATTTAGAAGTTTATAAAAAAAATAACTGATCTTATATCCATTATGCTGCCTCGATTTTCCTATCAAATAAATGAATGTTGGAAAATATCTACTATGGTATTTAACATTTTTACATGTTAGGTAAAAACAAAAATAATATAGTTCATATAAGAGCATATCAAATATTTTATAATTATATGTACATATATGATTACACAGGCCTACAGGTCTTTTCGTGCCGGAGTATTTGGAGTTGATTTGATATGTATTTGATGCCCTGCATTAAAATATCGCATTAGTTTTTGCGTAGGAGCTCAATTTCTTAAGATTTTCTCCATGGATCCATGGTCCATGGATCAAATAAAAAAACTAAACAGAATTTTTATTATTATATTATACAAATGTTATACAAAGATAGACGAAAAAGTCATCGATGAAACCAACTAGTCACTGAACACTTCGGAAGCTTCTTTTCCATGACATTCTTGTATGTATTTTGAAACGGTCCCTTTTTAAACTCCAGCAATAATCTCCTATCATATGCGCATCCCATTTTTCTTGGTAGCGGGCCTCCATATTTTTAATATCTTGGTGATTTTTTTTCAGGAAAACCGTCTAAGTGGCTGTGTACATAGGACCTTAATATTCATGTTACACCCGAGGGATTTGAAACTCTTAAGCATCTCCATCAACCAGTCCACCAGTTGAACATAGTTTTCAGCTTTCCGTTTGCCCAGAAAATTTCCGACAACTGCAACAAATGATGTCCAGCCTCAGCGCTCAGCCTCATTCATCAAATATACGATGGCAGGATCCTTAATGAATTGTCTTATTTGTGGGCCGTCAAATATTCCTGCTCTACTTTTTTCCGTCCTTGACTGAGGCATTTTCTTCCCTATGTATGCAAAGCATGATCCGTTCCTATCAAGACACTTTATTAACTGCTTCATAAGGCCCAGCTTGTTATACAGTTGAGGAAAGATGATTTCCTCTCGTCCAACTAAGGTGTCGTTAATGACATTCTTTATCCCAACTTCCATATTTTCTCTGTTAGGTCACTCTTTTCAAACCTAGTTGTGTGTTTTATCTCTGCTATCCCAGAGGCACAAGAAGCAAGGATATTTGGTATAGCCAAACTTCGCTTTGAGCTATCAATAAATAGCAGGTAGAGAAAAACTGATTTAATATTTAGAGTCAGCGCCAAATATAGCTAAAATCAGTTCTAAAATCCTAGGCACCAATTTTTTTTTGTAGGCCTGTGTTATTGATCTAATATCAGTTTTCATATGTGCCTTTTTTGCAAATTCCTTTAATAATTATATTCAAATCAGTACTGAACTCGACACTGACTGAATACACAATATTTGATATTAAATAAACGTCTTATTTAATTAACATCTGTTGTTTAACTTACATAATTATTAATTGGTGTTGTAACATTTGTCATCTTATTCAATTATATATTATGACCTTTGAACTGGATGTTAAAGATGCGCTTGAGGGTGCTAGATATTTGCTGAATTAATAAATATGTCTAGAAATTTAGAAAAACAACTATTGTTGTAGGTGATATAGGTACAGAGAATAATAATCTAAATATACTTTGCTTTTCTTATGTTATCCATTTAATAGACTCGGATAAAAGGTCGTCCATAATTATTATATTCACCCTAGAGGCATTCTAAGGTAAACAAACATAATGAATATTAAGTCTTTCGTAATGTCTGCAGCATTTGTATGTTTACTTAAAGTTTAAATATGTTAGTATGTCACCATCAAAATATGAGAAGAAATAATAGGTATGAATTATTGAAATATCTATTAGACATCGTCTATTGAAATATTCAAAAGTAAACTGAAGGTGATAATTTTGAATTGTCTGTAAGAATACCTAGTCGCATTTACTGCAATTAACACTTTAGTTGTTAATTGCTAATAGATTAAATTTGATTCTTTGAAATAGGTACGAGTTGGTAATTATTTCGCTGCGTTATTAATAATAAAAGCGGGCTGATATAGTGATGTCCACGTAAATTAAACTTTGTAGGAGAAATAATTTATAAGAAAATTCTTTTTGGGGTACAAATTCGAGTATTGAGAATAAAGATCAGATGAGTTCCCAACTATTACGAGGGTGGAACATCCCCTTTTCACGAAAAACTATGCACTTGCACTCCGGGTTTTCGCGAATTTGTCATAAACCGTTCATCATACGACAAAAGGCCATAAGGAAGAAACCCCCAAACCAACAAAAGAATAAGTTGCAATAAATTATAAAGAGCGATTTAAAAAAAAACGTACAGAGCTGTACAAGGCTCCACGTAAAGGGGTATCTTTAAATCATCAAATATTCATTTCGTTCAAGGACCCCGCACATTTCTTATGGAAAATGGTTTTAGCAGAATATTCCGAAAATTTGTTCTGATGCAAGGTCTCGAGTCTCGAGGTCCTGATTAAAAGTTCTCCTGGGCACAACTCAAAACTATTACCAGTTTCTAAGTTATGGGTCGTCAAAATTGGCTTCTTTGACTTTAAGATATTCATATTTGTCTATATTTTCTGTATCATATATCACATATCACTTAAATTTTTTTTTACTGGGTTGTAGGCCTTATGGTGTTTTCTTAAAATGAGGCAAAAAGTTTGTACAGGGTCTTACACAAAATAGTGGTGGTAGTCGGAGAACGAGCAATGTCAATCTATAAAAAAATATAATATATAAATAACACTCGGTATAACATTTTTGATCCAAAACTATAGTAGGAATTATTTAGTTTGCTTTTGATAATAACATGTTAAAATATAAGTAAAATCTAGCCGTTGGTTTTTGTATTCTTCACAATTGATCGAATTTATTTGCGATTTTCTCTAAATTGACATTTCTTTGCCGCCACTATTTTGTGGAAGGCCCTGTACAAACTTTTGTACCACATTTTAAGAAGGCACCATAAAGCCTACAAATTAGATTAAGAAGTTTTAATTTCAATGTACTACTAAAGAAAATGTACGTAAATATATTTAAATAAATTAGATCTCAGAAACTCAGAAACTGGTCATAGGATTGAGATGTGTTTAATGAGAACATCGAGAACTATATCAAATTTTCAGAAAATTTTGCCGGAAGCCATTTTCCATAAGAAATGTGCAGGATCATTTATCGGCCAGTCGCAAAACGCTGCATTCGTATATAGCCCTATCGTTTTAGACTTTTTAAGACAAAACAAAAACTTTTGATACAGGTAAATGTCATCCTCGGAGTAGATGATATTGTTCATCGTGGATCTTGTGTTTTTTGTCGACTTGCATGTGTATTTTGCAGTAAGAAATTTGTAGAGAATTTAATTTTCTACAATCCTCATATTGAATATTGCTTAAAAAATTATTTATTGCTATACAAAAAGTGCGAAAAATAGTAGTGCCATAGTTTTTTATTATAATCTTATTAAATGGAATTGTTATTTGCGACTTTATTTTTTTCCAAAACTTTTTGTTGGACTTTAAGCGTTGATATTGTCCCGAGATTATATTTCTTTTCTGGCTCCACAGAGGATTTGTCTAAAAGGCCATCGTTGTCGTCTTCGTCAACTAAAATGATTGGCAGAAATTGCAGTGTCCATTAGTACAAAAAAGCCACGAGAAACCATATCGACGACGACGATAACAGCGATGATCTTGTAGACGATTGGAGCCTGAGAAGAGTTCTATCAACAACGAAACCACAGATGAAAAAATAACGAAACCAACACTGAATGCCAAACTCTGCTGGAAATAATAATCTCGAGACAATACGTTGAACGTCGAACAAGAAGATTTAGATTAAGATGAAATCGCAAATAAGCTTTCAAACAAACAAGTTTTTCATATAGAGGACTCAATTTCCAGCAGTTCATAGTAAAAATAGGAATTTAAGAAAAAAAATTCGAAAAAATAATTGCTAGATAAAATCCAATAAATAAATTTAATCATTTATAATTATTTACTCTAATAATGGAATTATCTATTATTAACAAATATACTGAAGCAATCTAATCAACGTATCTAATTAATTTATTTGCATTTCAGTTATACCTCACTGCAATGTATAACATGATGCAAATGTATAACATGAATCTGGATAAATATTAAAGTAATTTAACTGCAAATTATTTGAACTTTGACAATATGCCAATTGTCTAAATTATACGTAAAATATAATACA
>CAXKVY010010476.1:0-16673 GCA_964058915.1 Tetropium fuscum
TAAAAATTAGAAAAATATAGTAAACCCCAGAATTCCATATATCCGGTGCATGTCCTATAAAGAAGAAAAAATGTGGAATAAGTATGCCGTTTACTACTCTGCCTATAATATACAAATATGTAATACAAATACATCCATTACATAGAGTCTAATTATCAATTATCTTTGGTAATACTTTGAAATACATTTAATTAAACAAAATTGTCTCTCCAAAGTATACAGTTTTATTCTTGTTAATCCGATTAGGGTCAAGTCAGTACCATTAGTAAAATCATCACGTTCTTAAAGTTGTTCCATCACTCATAATCCTCTTTTTGACACGTGTCTATGATGTAAAAATATATAATAAATAGATTCTAAAACACCACTTTCTCACTTGATGTGAATTGCATGAAGTACGGTTTTTCAGAAGCAAGTACCGTACCAAGTACCGCTCGATATTATTGAATTAATAATGAAATTCATGCAATTAATAAAAGGCATAAACATGATTTTCAAATACCGTTCATGAGGTTAATTGTTACTAAAAAGTCACCAAACCGTTTAGGTCTCAAATTATATATGATGTCTAATAATATAACAAACTGTAGTTTTGTTGGGTACTTTAAGAAAATGCTTAAGACTTTTTTTAACTAACATGTGTCCCTATTCTGTTGATAAGTACCTACGATAAGTACCTACGAACTTTTAAATAGGTATTTTTTGCTTTATTTGTATGATTGTTATTTTATACTCGTATTTACATATATTATGTATGTGTCGCGTTTTGTATTTGTAGATAATTTTTTTTTTGAACAATTTCTATACGATGTATATTTCTATACGATATAAATTGTATATTTGAAAATAAATTATTATTGTTATTACTATTATTATTATTACATCCAATGCAGTGATTCTTCTTCTGTTTACGTTTGCATAAACCCCATATTCGTAAATCATATATGAACGCATCTGCCTCTGAGGCGTCTCCCGGAATGAAAATCTCGTGACAGACTGCATTGTCTTGACTTGGACCAATTTAAAAAGACTTTGTGGTTCACATAAGGAACAATAATTACAAAAAACATGAAAGCTCCCTAATATAATTCGCCCACATGGGTGTAGGCATGAGTTTCTCATACAGGCTATGTTTATTAAGGGCGAACGTATACGGTAGCTATATCGCTATATCTCACTTGTAGGAAATTCTATTTTCATCACCTGTAAAACAAAATACCTGCTTGTATTGCAGTTACAAACCCTTTTTTTTAAGTAAAAATACCTAACTATATTTAAATTCACCAATTGGAGAACCAATACAATGTTCAACTCATGTGCGAAATGCCTGAATAGTAAAGCAGAATCGCGGTTAATACAGCAAAAATCAGAAGTCGCTTATAAAATAGAATACGACAAGTTCATCATGGATAGAAGAGCAAAAGGTAACAGATACAGATGAACAAGTTGTGCTTGCCTAGCTTCATAAAATGTCGGAGTTGTGCAAGTCGTCAGCTATGTGGGCTATCCATTCGAAATTTCAAAGTATGTTGAGGATAAACAAAGGAGCCGATATAAAATAATTTGATAAATAAAGTGCAAGCATTTATTATGGCAATTAGCAAGAATGGTGTAGTGAAGAAGTCATATGTATTCAAGGAAGTCGATTCGCGGAAGATTTTCACAGACGCACCGGACATTACGTATTGATTTTTGAAGGTGGTAGCCATTTGCGGTATCTTTGGCTCTTGTAGAAGATGCTAATTGTGCGATTTACGCCTAAATGACATCAAGGAAGAAGAAAGCGTATTTCTTATTATCTTATATATCAGACCGTCTAATAAAGTGAAGGCTCGACGTTTTACTCTTGCCGACAACGATGGAATTAATTATGTGCATTTGGAGGAGCAGTATTTATCATTGCGACCCCAAAATATAGGTATAGACTGAGTCTTCTTACGGTATGATAATTGGTTGCTATTAATACATTTGGATCATGTTCCTTAAATTATCTTAAATTGGACGATTTTGAGAGATACACGGGACATGGGTTTCGACGTACGTCGTGCCATTATGGCGAATAGTGGCATGACAATAGATCAAATCCAACTACAGGTAGGGTGGAAATCGGCAGCTGTGGCGACTGGTTACGTTGAAGAGAGTATTAGCAATAAGAATAATGTTTCAAACATTATTGTGAGTGTCATTAATCGAGGTGCAACCTCATTGACTTAGACTATTAGACTATGGCCGATAATATTAGCAGTATTAATTTGAACAGGATATCCTCTGATTTAAAAAATCCAAAGTATTAATATTTCAAACAATACCAACCCCACTTTCACATTTATTTTTTTTTTTAAAATGTTAAATATTTGAAAAAAACTTTTCAAACATGTTAGGAATATTTTATTTGACGTTACAAGGTACTCCTGTCAGATCAATAATTAAAAAGTTGACAAAGTCTTCACATGTTTCTCGGGTTGTTGATATTGCTATGATAACTTGTTTTTGTTAGGTAGTAATAAAATTTTGCAAAATAATAAAAGTGCTTTCCAGCAAATTGCCTGTATAGCACCTCAATGCATCCCTGTCCTGCGTCACTGATAATCTATTTCGCCTATTATAACCTCAATGTTGTGCTAATGCATTATAAATTGTTCCAGAGCCAAGGTGGATCCCGAGGCTAGAATTATAATAGCTCAAGTATAATGGGACTCGAGGCTAGACTTAAGACTGGAAAATTACGCCTTTGCGTCTCGGCGGGTTATTTTTAAAGAGTCTCCATGAGAATTATAGTACTTCGATGACATTTCATTAAAAGTCAAAGGCCTATATTATAGTCATATTAGTACTGTGGTTATTGGAAATAGGAGTGCTATGGGAAAGATTGTTTTGATTTGGATTTTGCTACCTGCAACGAATACAAGTTTTATTATCATAGGAAATTATAGACGTTGAGAATTTTATGGGATCCAATTTTACTTTTTAATAAATATGAATATAATGGGTCCTCTTTTTCCTTTATACAAAATTGTGTGGGCATTATTATATCACGATGCATATTTATGTGATTTATTCTTTGGGTGTAATTTTGTAAGGCTATCATAAAATTATTCTATCATAATTCATAATTGCTATCATAAAATTATTCTGCAGCGGTTGTTGAATTAATATGACGTGAAGTATAGTTGAAGTGATCTTTATGTCACTTATTAAATATCATTAAAATATATCGTAAACTGAGGTTACTGTACGCCTTCAGGGGTAACTTTGCACCATTATCGAAAAGAGTTATAAAAATTTCTACATGATAATTATATGTGCACAATATCAATTTTAATTTTCCAATCTACAATTTACAAATGGTACTTTGCTCCAGAGCAAAGTGTTGTTTTTATTTCTCTTTTTTGACTTACCAGGTAAAATAATTTCTTTTGTTAACGAAAACTGATAATTATGTTCAAGAAAATATGCAGATTACTCGAGAGAGATGTTACAAGATGTTTAAACGATATAAAAGTGGCGAAATATCGCACAGGCACCGAAAACATTCTGAATAAATTAATAAAAAACAGGCTCATTTGTCTATGGAATTGGTACATGTTCCCTTCCATCAGATGAGGTTCTAATTTTTTTATATGTTGTATATGATAAAGTGCTAATGACAAATCCAAGTTTTCCACCTCGAGAGCCATCTAGATCATTGTTAAATACTTTAGAAATCATTAAATTTTTTGACTTTCCCCAGTTTTTACCACCAAAGACCTGTGTTACGGCAAAAGTCTGTGTTACTTTTTAAGTAGATTAAATTTGCAACAAAATGGATACAGATAAAATTTCCAAAAAATAAGTAAGTAAAAAATATAATAATAAATTTTAGTTTTTTTAAATTTTCTTCAATGTTGATCACTAAGGATCCATTTTACGCCAGAAGTAGTCATATACATTATTAAAGTATACAAAATTTTCAATAAAACGAGACCAATTAGGTCTATGTAGACTTGATACTTCCTGAGGTACAGCTATTAAAATTTGTTGAGGTAAGTAAACAAATATTAGAAGAGTTTGTATATTACAAATTTAATTTTTTTTAAATATTGAAAATACATCATATACTATGAAACACCTCATTGTATATAATGTACAGTTCTGTGAGGGAAATTGTTATCACTCGTATTTTTTGTACATTTTGAGGGACCAGGTTGGTCTTTTAAATCCACAGTACACATTTTTGGAACAGCTTGCTTTGTTAACAAGCAGATTGTTGCAATTTTCACCTTCACGGACCTGCTCAGGCAGGTCATCATCTGAAGGTCATAGATGAATGCTTCATCAATGTCACACATAAGGTCTGGTATGTTCTCGCATGATTGGCCGCTCCAATGGTTGCAAACAGCCGAACATTTGGGTCCTGATTTCCTGTAACCACAACTGCTTAACCCTTTCGTAACCTTCAATAGTATGAGTAGACATAAATAAAGTGGTCTGAATCATCCCTGGTTGGAGGTAACCTGGCGATATTCAAGTTGGACTTAGCTGCCGCCCCTGTGAGTATTTTGGCTTGTTGCCTTGTTTAGTGAAACGATGAAAGCTGTCTCCTGCTTCGCCGACCTGAACAGATGTGGCATTGGGGCGTTTTGTTCGAAGCGTCGCTTTTTTTCAGTGTCGATAGAAATTTAATTTTTACTTGGTCAAAAAGTGCTGAGCTTTTATGACAAGCACTGAAGGCACGAAGAAACAGTGCCGTTCTCGGTTGTGCTTGGTGCGTGAAGGATTTAATAACGTATAAGATGACTTTTGCCGCAAAATGGGTCCTTAGTGGTTCACATTGACGAAAAAATTAAAATTGCCTTTTTTTGGAAATATTGCAAAACAGCAATCTTATAAACCATTTGGTTAAAAATTGGATTTGTCATTACCACTTCATCACATACAACACAAAAAATCAGAAATACCTCATTTGATACAAGGCTTGTATCAAATGTTGTATCAACCCTTGTTTGGTACGATTTCCATATACTATATTGGAACACCAGGAAAACAATCCACGAAAATCCAGAACCGCGAAAAAAAACCTGAATGTTCCTGTCGCGAACAGCGTATGTGCTGTATATCAGTTAACGTATCTCATTAACTGATAAAGAGATCGGTAGCGAAGATATCGTCGTAAATGAAGATAAGTTGATAGATGAAGTTGCCACTTCTAAATATGAAAAATAAATGATCCTTGATGACAATGTATCTGATGATATTTTATATTGATGAGCTAGCTGATTAGCAGCAAAAAAGGTCAGGTTTATGGTTTATGTGGAAGGCAAGTCACCTCAGAATATTGTCTTTCCAGTTTGCAAGCGTTGTTAAAGAAAAATGAATTTTGTAGTTTTCTTATACGAAGCGGCCTTATGGCCTGGGGAAGTTTTGAGTTTCGATTAAAATACAGTCTCAATTAAAACCATACAGAAGTCTTTAAAATTATGGAAACTGACCACAAAGTGCGACGTAACGTCCTGCACCTGGTCCAAGGTTTTGGTTGCAATTACGCCACTGAAAAAATGCCAAAAGAGGCTAATTGTGGTTCCAGAGATCTTTGTTATGTTATATTGATATTTTTAAGTATTTGTTCTTAATAGTTTGTCAGTTTAAAATGTAGATTACATTTTATTCAAATAAAAAAATACTAAAAAGCCTTTTTAAAAAAACAACTTTTTAAATTTCGTATGCATAGATATTATCGTTGGAGAAATATGTATTATAGCAGTACCTACTTTGCTCCACATGTTCCAAGACATACATTCTCTGTATTCAACAATTTCTGTATTCGGATAAAGTACAAATAATTAATAAACACAGTAAATCGAGCAATAATCACAACAATCTGCACAATCAGATTAAAACTATTCTGTACTATCACTATACTATCTAGTCCTAGTACGAAAACGATTTTAAAACCAGTGAACTTATAAAAAACGTTTGTTTAGACCCTACAATACTATCTATACTGTTTTGTTTCTGAGTCACAACTCTCGATCTCGCGACGAAAGACAACCATGCTTCAGACGGCCTGACATCACTAAGACTAAAGGAACAACGAAACGTGACTCCCGGTAGGCTTAAATTGGCCAATTTCGTTACGCCGCAGAATGTCGAACGTCGTAAAATGATATTTTACTATGAGCGTATTTGGAGTCGGATTTGTGTTTCCCAGAAATAAATTTTGATATAGTCTGGTGTGTGAGTGGATATTTGAAGGTAATAAGTTTTGACAAGTTATTCGAAACCGATTATAAAATTCCAATTAAACGCAAAATTATTATAGCGTCATATAATTCTTCATGACATGCACAAATGAAGGACACGTGCCCTTGTGCGTACATCACACACCAGCCGCCACATCATATTATGATGTAAAATGTAGCATACAATGTGTTAATCTAAAATATTGTAAACGTACTACCTACTTTATATGATTTCATTTTAATAAATAAATTCTGAAAATATAATAATAACACATTATAAAATATAATAATAAAAAATTCTGAAAAAACTTCAATCTGAATGCTTATATGTTATAAATATTAATATAAACTGAAATTATAATATGCTAGCTTAAAGCGTTCTTAAAGCCAATGCATATTAAGAGCCACCGTGGATAGGAAGCTGGCGGTTAGTTGACAGCATAACTCGGTTATTATCTACATCTACACTTATATACACTACACTCACGCGGCCATCAAAAAGTGATAAAAAATGAATACAGGCAAGTAGAATTTATGGAAAATGAATACCACACCTATAATATTATACAATTATTGACATATTTGCTACTGGTGTTTATGCGATTTGATCATGGCTTAATTATCACCTATCTTAGTCTCATTAAAAAATAAATGCAAATTATAGGCTTATGGATACGCGTAAATATGGAAAATATTTATAATGTAATATGTTGCTACCTTATATTTATGGTAGGGGAGAATGGGGAAATAAGTGCCTACTAAGGAAAATTGACTATAATTAAGAATCACCTAGGTATAAAAATAAACTATTTATAACAAAGCCAGTGAATAGAGACGCGAGAACTTAAAAAATTGATATTAACTCTTACATTTTTGAAAGTACCCAACCCAATCTTCAAAATTTTGCAACTCGATTCAAGGTCGGAAATATTAATAAAATCGCGAAAAGTTTATTTAAGCAATATCTCGACAAACAAAATAATGTAACACCGCTGCAAATTAGACAGAATTTGTTTTACAATAATCAAAATATAAAGTTACAATTAGCAGCACGTTATGACCCGGACATACAAATTAATTATAAATAATTAAGGTTTTACATCAAATATTGCAAACATATTATTAACATGCTTGCAAAACTACAGTGTTCCTGCCAAAATCGCCTTACATGGCTATGTAAGTTTGTAACCATATCGGATGAAATTAATGCGATTATATTATTGCTGAAAATTTAGATACTCTAAAACCTACCAACCATAGGTTACCTTCTGGTTACCTTGTTTCGCAAGTATAGATGTCGGGGGTGGCATTTATGAACCATTCAAGAATTCAAAGGCTAAGTTACATAAAGTATGTGCAATTGTGCAAATCCATACATCTCGATTTATGAAATTAGCTTCAGAAGATTAAAATAAAACTTCAAATAGCCCCCAAGCTACGAGTTCATCAACGATATTTGAGTCTGCAGCCATTGCTGTTTCTGACCCACACTCTACAGGATCCAGTATTCCAAAAGTAAATTTGAAAGATGTTACCGGTGCAACGAACAAGGTGGCAGCAGAAAAAAGTTTGAGACACTGTGCAACATTTAAAATATGTCAAACAATGTGCTACATTATTGAATAATAGCTTTTGTTAGCAACTCTTCAAATTGATGGCGACCTAGGCTAGGCCACTGGACGCTCTAACTGCTGGCCAAATCAGCGGGAAAGTAAAGCTTTCGAAAAGAAAATGCGTCCTAGAAAAATTTTAAACATGAAAACTTCCTAACTCATGCGGAAACGTCTTTCCCGCACAGGGCAACTGGCCAAACGACGGGATAGTATCACTCTCCGCACTAGTTAGGAAAATAACCATTTACGAAGTAAGAATATTTTAAGTTATTTTAGACGATTACTCTACTGACCTTCGTGCGTTTTCAAATGCGCCCTCAAGTTGCACGCCAAAGCGAATTTCTTGCTGCATAGGTCACAAGAGTGAGGTTTATCACCTGAAAATAAAACAAAAAATTCAATTGGAGGAAATTTGTCAAAACATTTAAGTGCTTAGTTATGCTTATGCATATTGGCCAGGTACATTGTCGCATCGTATTAAATGAATGCAAATTTTAATGATCACGTGAATATATACACATTATGAAACAAATCAAATGTTTTAATACATTTTATCAGTGACAAGCAGGATATGATGAAGCATAAATACGTTTTATGGCAAATGATGTTAATATAAGAACGCACGAAATGCACCTGATCCATCAGAGAGCCTGGCTTATTCGTACTTGTTATTTTACTTAACATAATAAAATGAGTGAGATAATGAGCGATCGATCATAAATAATTAATAAGTCATGCATTATTGATTTTGAACTATATGATAAAACATGAACAGGCACGGATTATCTAAAAACATACTCTTGACAGTCTCCGCAAATGTCTTTCGAGGAATATGTCTGCAGGTTGACATCCGGTTATAAATACTATTTTATTGCACAGGATAGTTTTTAGTTTGATTACCGTACCGATTAGGAAACTGTTTATTTCATGCCGATTTGTATCTCTCCATGTTCAATTGTTCCCCGCGGCATCTTCTATGTAGCATAATTTGCTCTTTTTCTTTATTTAATAAAGTTTTTTAATAATATATATATATATATATATATATATATATATATATATATATATATATATATATATATATATATATATATATATATATATATATATATATATATATATATATATATATATATATATATATATATATATATATATATATATATATAAACTTTTTAATAATATATATTTTACTTTCAGAAGTAATATGTCCATGCAAAAATGGTGTTAATAACGAACAACGACGTTTTGGACCTCAGGTAACATTTATTTCCAGATGGTTTTCAAAAATTTCGCAATATCCTTGTCTCGCCGTCGTTGTCGTACGCAATTGGTCTCTCTTCGTAATCTCGGCATGTTATTTGGTTTCCGTATATAGTATGTACCGCACGTAGATATGTGCTGGGAATATTTTAAATTGAAATATTACTACGTTTTTCCGTATGACGTCGAACACTATACCCAGAACGCTGAATACTGTAGTCGACTCGCGCTTCGACCACCAAGTTGCTACCATCGGGAGATTAAAACTAAGCTAACACTAGAGTGTTAGTTTACATTAGTGCTAAACACTATCGTGTTACTTTAGTTAAAAATTATCAGTACATTTTTTCAGACATGTTTATACCATTTAAGTATTATATTACTTTAGGTCATATATAGGTTTGGGGATGGGCTGTTGCAGCCCAACTGAGACCTGGGAAAACTCAACGTCTGCCGCGGACGAGGGGTCCCATAAATGGTAATGAGGACCAGAGTATTAAATCTCGGTAACTCAGAACCATACTATCATACATAAAAATTGTCACCTTTGACTTTGCCACCAAGCCACCCGTAATAAATAGGATGGTTTGAAGAAAAGTACTGAAGTAAAAATGAGTAATACGCAAAGGGCCT
This sequence comes from Tetropium fuscum, assembly GCA_964058915.1. NCBI lineage: Eukaryota > Metazoa > Arthropoda > Insecta > Coleoptera > Cerambycidae > Tetropium > Tetropium fuscum. The sequence continues at coordinate 9,728 of CAXKVY010010476.1, forward strand.
AATGATGCCTAAGTGCTGTAGTGGAAGTAAAACCATTACACTGCGACCCATATACATACATACATACGTCAGTATAAAGTTCTTAAATTTAATAGTTCGACTAATATATATATCCTATTAACGTACATACAGTGTTGGAAAAGAACAGCGAAAGTTAAAAAAGTTGCTTAAAGAATATATGTATATATACATTTTCCTAAAGTACAACCTATATAAGGGTGTCCTGACAATATGACCTATCAATTTAGCAGTTTTGAGCTTTTGACATTTTCGGATAACATTTTAGTTGTCCAGATACGCGAAAAAAAAGTCAATCTGCCATTTAAACATTTAAGACTGAAAATATTGAGCCAACTTGTTAATTTACAAAACAGTTAAGTAGTCAATAGTCAAAATAACTGACTTAATAATAATATGTAGGCTGTAGATATCCCAATGTATATTATGCTTTATATTTAAATACCATGTTTGTGGTCCTAAGTGATTTAGAAGCGAGATATTGCTTGGTAATATCAATCAATCAATAATTCAATAATCAAAATTTCAAATGATAAATAAAATCCAAGATGGCCGACACAGGAGTTGGTTCCTACCAAAATTGAAAGTTAAGTACTTAACTAGTACCTGAAAAATAATTGGTACTTTTGCCCAGTTAGTCCACATTTTCATGAAGTTGTTTGATATTTGAATGTAATTGAACATTGATTTTTAGCATTAATAATTTAATTGAACGCCACTGATAACAGGCTAATGTGATTTAGAAGCCGAGAAGCAGAGGATGAGGCTCCCAATAAAAGAATGAGTCCGCTCCTGGAGACCGCTGCTCGTTAACATTATAATATATAACGCTCTTCTTGTTCGGTCCAAAATAGTCATTCTTAATTGATGGCTTTTTGTTGACAGAAATCATCAAAAGTCTTGTTAAGTTCGGTCTTGTCTGGTCTGATTCCATTCTGATTATTCCATACCTGTTGGAGAGCAACTAATTCCATCCCGTTTAAAAACTAACTCCAAATAAAACTAGAACTACCATAATTATTTTCTATATGGGTAGCATACTTTCTTATAAGGTAGGGAATATATCGGGCACTTAAGATTTAATTAATTACCCATATTACGACTTGAATGTACTACTATAGAAAACATATTTAGCATTAAATTCCACCACCATTAAAGGCTGTGAAATATGTAGAATTTTTGTAATTTTTATAATCTGCCACCAAAGAAGCACTACTTCTTCGTCTCTTTCTTCAAATATCTTTGCTAAGTCCCACATTATTATCTCAATTTTTTGTTACCAACGTATCTATACATAAATTTTTCCAATTATTTTTGTCACTATTGTCTTCGATCAATATTAATTCAAAAGGGTTAGAAACCTCCCCATATAATGTTGATAGTTGATTGATGTTAATAATCTCCCCACAATATCTTAATTTCCCCTAATTTTCTTTAATAACTAATTTTCTAAAATCAACTTAAATATTATAGTAGGTATGAATCATATAGTATGAGTTACTGTACATGTTAAAGTCTGGTCTCTGCTCAAAAAGTCTTTATTAGGGGACTAGAAATAACGATAAGATGACGGCCCGGGAATCCCTTTGCTAAACTACCCCAAAACAACCCCCAAAAGTACATTTTTTTAATGTTTGCCCATTATCGCAAAAACTATTGCTTTTCAGAAAAATGTCAAGTGCCAAGAGAAAAATGTCAAGGTTAAAGAGAATAAAATTTCCTTAACTTAACTTAAAAAAATTAAAAATAAATCCTAAATTAACAACAAAACTATTGGAAAAGTAAATGCGCTCTGGAATTTTCTATCATATTAAAAAAACTCAATTTTGAACAGGTGAAACGCAGTCAGTCCAACACATAAACAGTCTTGAATATGTGAGATAGCAAAAAGATAAACTGAAAATACAAAATATTTTAAAAAGCAACAAATTACAATACTTGACAATACTACGTAAAAGCAAGATTTATCATACCTATATATTTCCTACATTTAAAAAAAAATCTGGTTTTAACAGATGAAACATTGTGAGTCCAATAAATAAGTCTTATATTCATTTATAAGTTCGATAAGATGAACATAAAATACAGAAAAATCAAAAAAATACCAAAGAATTTACAATATAATAATGAAATCAAGATTTTTAATACACATTTAATAAAGTACATGGAAGTTTCTTTTTTACACTTGCATGCTTTAAGACAACCCTTCTTACAGTTATATTTGGTCAAGTCCTTGCAAACTTTACTGACTTGTGGGATTGATATCCACTTTGGGATAGGCCTGCCCTCGATAGATTTCACCCAGCCAGAATCAAAGAGCATGAATCAGCAGCATGAATCAGTTGCTTTTGTCAGTTGTCGAACAACAGTATTTTCATGAGTAATGTAGAAATCAAGATATATCACAGGGATTCCGATTTCTGCTATTTCAGCTGTATCTGAGTTTTCTGCTTCGCTGAATCTAAATGTACAGTGTAAAATATCGGATTTTTAAGAATGAGACATTTTATCGACACTATCTCCAAAGGCACGCAGAAATTCTCGAGCCTGCCAATTCTTAGCTTCCACTTAGTTAAAGTTAACTACAGGGCAGATACGCAAGAGTGATTGGCCCTAAAACCGGACTCATCTAAAAAAAAAACCAAATTATTTTTGAATATTAACTGATGATATATTGCTAACTCTAATATTTTCTCTACGCTAGGTAGTGTGTTAATTGGTCTGAATTTCCAGGATTTATTGGTATTTTTAATTTTTTAATCGGAGTCACTGTAGTTGATTTGAGGCTTTTTGGAAAAGTCCAAAGATGTATTTATGAAGTGTAACCAATGACATGACCAATAACTTCAAATGTTTATTTTATTAATTTATTAGTTAATACTCAATTGAATACCATTAGTGTAATTGTTGTTATTCTTCGAATTAATACATTTTTTTAGAGCTTTCCACATTGCATATGGATCAATAATAAATCATATCAATAAATCATATGTGAGTCTATTTTATCATAATAATATTGTTGTTTTTTGATTTTCATTAAATTTGCTACCTCGTTGCATAATTTTCGAGTCTTATGAGTTCACTCAGGAAATTGAGATTATTCGATAAAAGTGGCGGAAAAATAGAGACATGTGGACGAAAATTATTTCAGCGATAGACTAAATATTCATGAATAACTAAGAAAAAATTAGGTTATCAGTCATTTACTACTTACTTTCGATGCAATAGACGAAAATCGGAACAAAAATAGTGAATTTATCGGTTAGAACATGGTGTATGCGAGGAGACCAAACTCTACTTAGCCCCGGAATATGCAGATAAAGAGATAAATCATACTATAGCGAACAGAGCACATAAAGAAGTACATAGCTTCAAGGCGTTCTCAAGGTGACGGCTGAGATGAATTTGGTCAAGCATTACACGCGTACAAGCACATATAAGTACGCAGCATGTATCCTTGATCGGCGCGCTTAAATCTTAATTTGTTTACATTCAATTATTAAAAAGTAAATAATTTTCATTCATTCGTAAATAACATTAATCACAGGAAGCATCTTTTCAATTTGTGTGACCTAAGCCCGCATTTAGAGCACCTGAACCTGTGAAATAGTGAATGAAGTGAAATCGATTGAATAACTCATGCGTTGATAAAAATATCGAAATCTAAGGTTACAATACTCAATTTTAGTGTTTCGAAAGTATAAAAAAAGTACTCGCCACTTGGCGTTTACGTATCGTAACACTGTCCGCTTACGTCTGTCGCATTGTATTTTTCCAGTAAGCACTGAATTCGGTGAAAGACACTCAATATCGTATTGGGAACTTCAAAGTCAAACATGGTTGGAATTCCTTCTCAATATTTTACTCATTTAACGGTTTTTATTCAATTGACTTAAATTGCAATATTAATAAAGTCAAGTAATAAAGTAAAAAGGTTTTCCGTTGAAAATGCGTGAAACACGATACCAAAAAAAAACTGAAGTTCGGAGTATTCAGCTTTCATGGAAAAATGAAGAGCAACTATTGCATAATCTTGTGGAATATAACTAACTAACTGTCTAACTAGGTAAAATGCGGCTATCCATTCTTTAATGTTAGGCATTCAGATACTTAATATAATTAGAATCTACCTAGTCTGAGTGGCATTAATAATCGTCTGCTTTAATAGTAGTGAAGTGTCGCAGTAATGAGGCAACAGCTAATTAAAAAACCAAAATGTACACAAAGTCACCTAATGGTTTGAGACTTACCTCTAATTATAGTTTGTCTAAATAGTTTAAAATGAGTACTTAATAAGAGATGACCAATAAAAATATAAATGGGAAAGTTTGTATAACAATTGTTTAGTTATAATGGCAAGTTCTTATTAAAATGTGAAATAATTCACTGCGTATATAATTTTTTCCATAAATGATTTTCATGTGGTTATTATGTACTCGTAACAACAGGTGGCTTATTCAGACATTCTCTGAAATATTATATTTCTTACCATTTATGTTATTAACAATTATATGATTTTAATAGGTTTCAGGTAAAATTAAGGAGAGTCTCATATATTTTTTTCCGAAACCCCTTCCACAGTCCTCCAAAGCTGGGGTAATTTTTTTAAATTTAGTTTCTTGACAATGGAAGAATTTTGAATAATTAAATTTAACTAACAACTTGCACTAATTAGATGACAGTTTGTGCCAGTTTTTGTAGCCCTGAGATATTGTTACAAGGGGGCGAAAATATAAACATTTTTCATCATAACTTTTCAACCTGTTGATATTTATTTACTTAGAAAATCGATGGGAAAAGAAGAGTCCAACCTGCAACTTTTGTCTATTGAGTTTTCTCCACAAAATTTAGAGATCGCTCTAAAAATAAATAAAAATTCAAATAAATTCACTGACGGGTTATTATTCGACGAAACAATCGAGGAGGCTGTTGTCAAATAAAGTCTTTTTTACAACTATTGACATTGTCATGGTTTTCTATGAATCTCTAGAGAGTTACGACACAAGTAAAAGAAAATATATATTTAAATGTTTTTAATTCCTATAAAACTCTTTAGATAAAATAGAACAATGGCAATATTTGACATCTTGTTTTTATTTGATAACAGCCTACTTGACTGTCACCGAATCATAACCCCTCGGTGAATTAATTTGAAAGAGGATGTGTTTAATTTTATTTTTTATGAGGAAACTATTAAACTTGGGTAAAAACATAGGATTCAAAAAAATTGAGATTTTAGTCGTTTTTGCATATAAAATATTTAGATAAAGAAATCAATGCAAGAGAAAGTTCTGATTAAAATATATACTCATTATAAAAGTATCATTTTATTTTCCTATTTATTTTATTATAATAAAGATAAATATGTTTTTAGCTTAAGTGATTAAATTATTAAAATGCAATACTTTACGCAATCCCTTGTATATATTTTACAATGATGAATTAAAAAACAAATTAATAAAATAAACTGTCTACAAGATTGATGTGATTTAAATATTATATTTACATGTAAAACATGTACAGGATGTTCTAAACTCATCCTTATTAACACGTCACCTATCTTAAACACCATGTATACTTTCTATAATAAATATGGACCATATTTTACTGCCTCCGGGGCAGTTGAAGTAACTCACCGACCTGATTCGGTTGCGTAGAAACGAAAATATCGTACATTAAATTTAACATGTTCTTTATGTAACCCCTTATTCATTTTGAGCAATGAATAGACCTTTTTTTGTAGAATTTGTAGATTTTGCTTTCCTGGCAATTTGCGTGCTAAAGTGAGCCTACATCTTTTACAAAAACCATAAAACATACTTTTCCAGAAGTTTTTCCAAAATGGCGGCAAAATCTGAGACCGAAAGAGCCCGAAAATTTATTTAGTTCACTAAATACATCCAAATACTGAGCTAATCAGGAATAAAAGACTGTCTATAGTAAAAAAAAAAAGAAACGCATTGACATTTTACGTATCAAATAGAATAGAATCCTTAAATATCTGAACTTGTTGGTATATAAATAATAATAATTTATCGAGTATAACAATATTACGTATTATATATTTTTTAAATAGACAATTGCAAAATTCGCTCTTCTCTTGTTTAAGGAACAATAAATTATATGCTATACAAAGTTTACAATTGATAGTCGGCAGTGGATAAGTTATGCAAAATTACCCCGTATATTCGCTTACCTGTAACCTATATTTATTCTAATCTCCAGGTACGAGATTTACCTAACACCATCCTGTAATCCGATATGAAATTTCTGGATGATAATGTATCCTGGGTCATCCTGAATATGACCTTCACCAATTTGAGTAAATAATGTACTATATATTAGTTTAATCTCATTACCCGGTATTATCTGGTAGAAAGACCTAGAAATAGACAATAGCGATAGCACCTGTGAACATTATCAGGACAATGCTGGGTGTCAAAGTAATTCTTGGAAATCCTATGCAATTAGTTCAAACTTTATTTCGGATTAAACACAAAACAATCAGAGGGTAAAATATTTAAATAACGCTATTAGCCAAGGTATTACCGCCATAATCATATTATTATTGATAATTTATTTTGTTAATATTTCGCAACATTGTTAATTATGCGCAGCTATTAAGAGATTTGGGAGTAACATTTGGAGATGATTTTAATAATATTTTTAAGAAGCTATCAACTTAATTCGCGTTACTAACATGAAGATTTTCTGGTCTAATTCTACTCGTCGTGTCTTTTATTTATTGGGTTTTTTAAAGTTTTTTTTCAGCTTTATCACCTTATACATCTCCTCCCCTTTGAGTTTTTCCGTTCCTATACGTTCCTCCCTTGTATAGTTCCTTGTATGCGTTTCTTCCGATAATTTCCATTAAAATAATATGAATAACGTCAGTGAGGCATTTGACACCTACTGAACTGTTTATGTT
>CAXKVY010010477.1:0-22990 GCA_964058915.1 Tetropium fuscum
AGTATTACGTACTTATACTACTTTGATGTTTGTTCAATTACGTAAAATGCACTTAAAATATTAAACGGTAATAGGAAATTACTTGTAATAAAGTCACCTTTTAAGTCGCGATTTACCGATCATGTGAAAGTGAATATATGCACATGAACGAACGAATACGCAAACACAACTAATATCAATTCGCAACCTTTCCATCATACATCGCATTTTGAAGATGCAATGCAATGTAATTAATACTCTCTAACCAGTACTACTCGCTGAGGAGTAAATCTGCCTACTCCTCAGCGAGTAGTACAGCGAGTGTCGAAACCTTTTCATTATATTATAACCCCCCCTGACTCTTGAAAATGGCACCAAAACAGGTGCCGAAACGTTGATCTAGTGGCCATTTTATACTACCCATCTGAGATTCCTTGTGATAGGAAGCATCCTGCCATGCACCAAGCACGACCCCTAGCCCTAGTGGGCCAAACTGCAACTGTTTGATTTGCAAAAAACAACTACTCATAGCAAAGACCCCTGCCTGAATTGCATTACATCCATAAGTCATAGATTGGTAGACAAAATCGTTTGTGAATTCCCCACTAAAGGAATTGATAAATTTGGTAACTGGCATATAAAATAAATAAAATTAAGCACTATTTCAGCGTTTTGTGAAATGTATTCAGTTTCGGAATTTCTAAATTTGTTCCATAATTAGTTTCCACGCGGTATATATAAAATCATGCTTCTTATATTTCTCTTGCAGGAACGTGTATCTGCGTTAAAGTACAACGCTGAATGTCTTAAAAAATCCGGAGCTGGACTATTTGAAGTGAGTAGAGCAGTTTTCCAACCTGTTATGCCCGATTCTCCGCAACTGAGAAAGTATATTGTTTGCATGGGTCAAGCCATTAAATACTTAGACGCTAATGGGAATTTAATCGGAGAGCGGATTATTAAAGAATTCGGCAAAATTCGTCCAAATCCAGCCGATGCTGAAAAACTCTACAATGATTGTGCCGCTCAAAGCAAAGGTGTACCACCAGATGTATCATATATGTTTTTAGTATGTTTGAAAAAGACAAGTCCTAAGGATGTGAATACGCTGTATCTTGCCAATATATAGGTTGCATATATGTTATTATCTTATTGTAGGTAAACTATTAACTGCCAATTCAAAGAATGCTTCTTCGTTAGTGCAATGTTGTATGATTTTCAACTATTAATAAAACTGGTTATATTCTGTGTACTCCTTTTTTGAATACCTCCACATATTACAACGTTTTGGTATGAATTTTATCAAGAAGGATATACAAAAATATCATACTTCTATATTAAAAATAACAATTGGAATAAGTGTACTATGGCTCACTGGAAACAAAACACTAAGGTGACAGAAAATAATGTTGTCACTGTCAAAAGTGTTGTTAATCATTAGAAGCAAAGGGGTTATCCGAAAAAGCCGGAACACATAAAGAAGTTTGTGATATATATGTTCAATTCGAAATATGAAGGTAAGAAGGTCAGTCAGTCAACTAGGATTTAAGAGAAATATAGAAAGCATGGCACTGTCAGAGATCTTCCGATAAGTGGACATACCAGAGTTTTTAATGCCGAAAATAGTTTACATGTTTTGTTGTGCGTCCATGAAAATAGGCATTCGACGACGCGAGGAATTGCAGGTGAATATCGAATTTAAAATTTTTCAGTTCACAAAACTCTGAAGATCAACAAGTATCATCGGTATAAAATTAAATTAATACATGAGTTAAACGAGGATAATCCAGATCGAATAATAGATAATCCAGATCCAGATTTCGGATGAGGCGACGTTTTCCTTACATGGCATTATGAACAGGCAAAACTCCAAATACTGGCATAGTGTCAGGCCAAATTGGGTAATTGAGGCTCACACTCAATATCCACAAAAAATAAATGTATGGGCGGATATATTAGGGAGTAGGATTTTGGAGCCTTTCTCCGCAACGACTTAAACCCCGCACTTGCCGTATTGTTCTCAAATATTGACGATCCAGACATGCCAGCCCATGAAATCTGGTATCAGCAAGATGCAGCACCCTCTTATTATGCAGCAAATGTCCGTCAATATTTACATGAGGTGTTCTCCGGGCGGTGGATTGGTCGGAAAGGGCATACGGAATGGCCTGCTCGATCGCCTGATTTAACTCCATTGTATTTCCTCCTTTCGGGTTACTTGAAAAGCAAAGTTTACTCCCAAAACCGAGTAATCTGGAAGAACTGAACGAACGATTACGGCACCATATAAGAACAGTGTCTCCGATTATTTTAAATAATGTGTGGGCGAAAACATTCAATCGTTTAGAGTTATGCTTAAGAGCGAACGGTCGCAATTTCTAACATTATATTAGATTAATATTTATTTTTACATTCCTATTATTTTTCATCTATTCTTTGTTTTGTTCTTTGTTTCTTAATATAAATCTCAAATTATAAATTAATATTAAATTAGTGATCAATATATATCGTACCGTCTATAGTAACATTGCACGCATCGCTTTATATCGCATACACTACACACACCGCATTACCACCACAAATTCATTATATCTAAGTTATTTATCGGCACAAAAATCTATCTAGCATGATTGCAATAGACAGCCCCAACAAAATTTATATAATATCAAGCATACATAAACTATGTCTATATTAAAAAATTAATGCGAAAGCATAATGGCAGAAACGGGGTTTATGAGTCTGTATTCGCGACTACAATATAGATATGACGCCTATTTTAAATACAAGTTAGTCAATCATTATATAAATGCAAATTGTAGAAGTGTAACGTAAAATTAAATAAATAAAATGATAGCTATTAATCTGATGGGACAGATTATATAATAATAACAAAGAAAGAAGTGGGTAACCTGGAAGTACAGCTGTTTTTATATACAGCATATTAATGCAGGAGAGTTCAGCCATAGCGTCCAAAGAGTGAATAGCTCCCCTAATCATTTTCATATAATATCGTAAAATGTAATAAGTAAACATAAAGTAAAATAATTAAAATAGTGAGACAAAAGCGGAATACCAGATGGAAAAGTTTTTAATCAGAAATGTTAAGTGTTTTCGACGAAACTACGACGTGAGAAGTGGAGACCAGGTTGCGTTCCCAGTCTGTAGATGACTTTGGTAAGCAGAGAAAGAAGAGGAAGTTATTTTACAAGAAGTTCAAATTGTAAAAACGCAGTAAGAGTACAGAATCTGACGATTCACAGTTTGAGGCATAACAGATAAAATAATAGGCTTGTAGCAGAAGGTATCAACGTTCCAGATAGTACGGAGGCGTTCCGGTAGATGGCAACACCCAGAGTCCAGCATCATTGTCGACAAACCAGTGTCGTGGAAATAGTGCTCAGTGCTATGCTTCGCAAAATAAAAAGGATTAATATAAAAATGTTATAAGGTAACAACCATCTCAAACATTGCTAGTTTTAATTATATATATTGTTCCAGAGGCGTATTAGAATAAGTTACGTCGGTTTTCGTAGGGTATTTATAAGGTTCAAAATTCAATTATTTATTTGCATTACAATTTGCATATTTCTATTCATACTTCTATTTGCATGACAATAGAAATATCAAGTCATATACAACTTCTTCTTTATTATTATTATCTTAAAACATTTCAGGAAACAATTTAAGTTCTACAATTTGAAACAAATTAAAATTCAATTTATTTAATAAAACATAATAGTAGATATCATAGATCCATTCATCATTTGAAAATAATTTCAGTTTTTAAATTCTGATATTGCAAAATTTACATAGACCTAATTGGACCCCCCCCCCTAATGACTATAGTGTACTCATGCTTCTGAACGTTCTCCAATTATAAATTAGTGTTCATAGAACTGGCGCCCATAGGAATGATTCAATAGGGAAGAAATAGTGTAAGTATCCTGAAAACTTATCAGACGTTTCTTCGCTATGCAATCACTGTTATTATCTCAGTTTATCTAAATCTAGAAATAATAACTTTTGAATATTTCATACATCATAAAGTAAAGTCCAATTATAACAAAATTATCAACGAACGTACGACAGTAAGAGTTCACATATAAAGGGTCCGCCAATAAGCGCGCTCGATCTTTAAAATGAAATAAAGCAAGTTGTGTGAGAGGTATAAATGAAATTTATTTTTTGTTTGAAAGAGTATTCGAAGGCATTATGTATGGAAAATAATATCGGTCAAATGTCCACCTCGGCTTCGCTGGGTGGCGCGCATACGAGAAGTCCAATTTTCAATGACTCTGGCGCACAAATCGGGCTGTATTTCATCGATGGCGTGGCGTATGTTGACTTTGAGGGCATCAGTGTTTTGTGGTTGGTTTGCGTAGACCTGTGATTTAAGAAAACCCCACAAGAAATAGTCTAGTGGGGTTAAATCGCACGATCTCGGTGGCCAGTTGATGTCGCCTCCGCGCGAGATAACCATTCCTCCGAAGCGCTCGTGCAGAAGATCCATTGTGGCGCGCGCTGTGTGGCTCGTAGCGCCGTCCTGCTGAAACCACATATCCTCGACATCCATATTGTCGATTTCATGCCAGAAAAAGTTCGTTATCATGGATCTGTATCGTTCGCCGTTTACCGTGATGGACACACCATCGTCGTTCTCGAAGAAATATGGCCCGATGATGCCTCCGGCCCAAAATCCACACCAAACAGTTACCTTTGCTGGGTGCATTGCGACCTGGTGGACCTCCTGTGGATTGTTCTCGGCCCAATAACGGCAATTCTGCTTGTTGACATTCCCATTTAACCAAAAATGTGCCTCATCACTGAATATGATTTTGCGACCAAAATCGGGGTCGACTTCCAACTGCTCTAAAGCCCAATCAGCGAAGATACGGCGCTGTCTATGGTCGTTTATTTTGAGCTCTTGTGTCAGCTGGATCTTGTACGGATGCATGCCCAAATCCAGATGCAAGATTCGGCGAAGTGATGTTTCCGAAAGGCGGAGTTCCTGTGCGCGACGTGAAATTGACTGTCGCGGATTTTCACGCACACTATCGCGCACAGCGGCGACATTCTGGGCAGATCGGACGTTTCGACGACGCGTCGGTGTTGGCTGATTGTTCACCGAACCGGTTGCCTCGAATTTGTTAATCAAACGACGGATAGTCGACTCAGCAGGACGATCAATTGCACCGTAAAATTGGCGGAGCGCGCGGAACGTTGCTCGAACCGATGAATGATTTTCGTAATAAGTTTTAACGATTTGCACATGTTGCTCGCGGCTGAATTGGTTCATGGTAATTTGTGAAGATACACTGAATAATAACAACTACGTTTGCCAACTCTACCACAAACAACATGGCCGCCATGAGCTGTCAAAGATCGAGCGTCCCTATTGGCGGACCCTTTACAACTATACAACTTTCACAATATATATATATATATATATATATATATATATATATATATATATATATATATATATATATATATATATATATATATATATATATATATATATATATATATATATATATGTATATATATATATATATATATATATATATATATATATATATATATATATATATATATATATATATATATATATATATATATATATATATATATATATATATATGTGTGTGTGTGTGTGTGTGTGAACTCTTAAAGTCCCACGTTCGTTGATAATTTTGTTATAATTATATAGTAAAGTATGATATCGTAAGGTAGTTTTTTAAAGATCTTTGTTCAAGTTATGTTGTGCTACTATTCTATCGCATGACTATTTTTTCTATAGCAGTGCCTAATTTTAGAAATTCCAGGATAAAATTATTATTCGAATTACATTCGACATTGTATATCATTTTATTTGTTTGATAATTATATTGTACTAAATTTGTTATAAAATATCGTATCAAAAGTGCTGTAATTCGCCCACTACTACACACACACTCTCTGCAAGCATGTTTAATATTTTTGCATGTGGATATTTTTTCTGATTAGCCTGATCAATATTGCATGAAAGCTGTTTATTGCGTTTTTCTTGTCAGACGTAAGGTTCTTTGTAGGAACAATGAAATGAAAATTTAAACTAGTTATTATTAACATTTATTGAGACATTTTCTTTTATAAAATATCACAGGACATGCACTGATGAAGCGATAAAATATTTTTTTAACTAAAATATGTGGCTCACTAATAACAGATTCCAAAATTGAAAATAATAAATATCGTCGACATCTATCTAGCATTACGACGGGCGTATCTGAAATTCCTGGAAAAAAATTTGGGCCTCCATTCTAAATATTTAGGAGGTTTCTAGTTTCTCTTAAAAGGACTTCACTATCTCTTTTCGTTTCAGAGATATTCAGGTAGTCACTTTGGGCGTTTCTGTATATGATATACGTATTGTAATTTCTAACAAAAAGGCGCGTCTCAGATACGCTTTTTTGTTTGCGAAATATTATTATTTTTTAGTTGAGTTTAGTTTAGTTCTTTCCTTTCTGTTTCCTTTCTGCCGTCCATAAGGCAATAATTTAAATGTCAATCATCTTGCCGCCGTCATTTTTAATATTCCTACTTACTACGATACGCCTGCAGCAGGAAACCTGTTTGTTCCATCACAATTAAACGCCATATTCAGATTAGCTAGAAGGAAACATCCATAAATTCTAAATCACCTAGAATATTCTGATTCTCTTGATTTTAAAAAAACTTTCAAAAGATTTCAATATTTGAAAATACGTCAAGTTGAGAAAAAGAATAACGTTAAGTGGAAGGAGATGTTTGAGTACAAGTTGGAAAAAATAACCCTATTAATATTGTCTTCAAGAATTCTCCCTTCGATGAAGACTCGTTTATTTTACTGTTGTATCTCGTAAAACATTCATAATATGGAAAATATGGTCCTATTAAAAGCAGTAGAGCATTAAATTCTACATTGAATGAGGCCAGACGCATATTTTTTCGATCATCCGTACCTCCTCATCATGCAATGCCATACACACTATCAACAAACACATATTTCTCAAAACCTGGAAGAGAAAAACGACCCCGACAAAAGTATTTGGTTCCAACAGTTTTAAACTGACAAACAACATCAGAATACCACTCATATTTCTCCACACCATAAGTGGATGTGACACAACTTCCGCATTCTACAGGCAGTGTAAAAATAAGGTGGTCAAGTCAAGCGGTAGGTCGAAAATAAATGACTTTTAAAGTTTGCCTTGAATGCCAGGCAAATGTTGGTCTTGACCCCGTGCTTACCTCCAAGGAACCAGCTCCACAGTCTCTTCTATCCACAATTTTCTGCAAATGTAACAAGAGGTTATGGGTGTCGGGTCGGGATTAATTGCTCATGATTTGTGCCAACTGCAAGAGAAACTCACGCACTAACTTCCTCCAACCAGATGCAATTGACGGATCAGATGTTGACGAAGACATGGACTGCATATATGGAGCTATAAAAATTACAGAATTTCAGGAGCCGAGAGGCCCAAAGAGAATCAAACGCCAACGCCTGTGAAATACGTGTAAGTACGAATTTATTTCGACCCTTTCCATCTTCATACCTTAGTAGTAACCATATTTTTTGTTGTTATTATGAAATATAATCATCATTAATTAATGCGTCTGGTCTCATTCAATGCAGAATTTAACGTCCTACAACTTTTAATAGGACAATGTTTTCAATATTGTGAGTCCTTTACGAGATAGGGGTATATTTTTACCCCCCACCCCCACTTTTTCACAACTCCGCCGAGGGGGAAAATCTATGATAGTCATATTAGGCACCAAGTGAAGCCACTAAAATAATAAAATCTTTTGCAGCAATTATTCCCTATTTGCATTTTAAGCCTACTGGCCTATGTTTATTAAAAGTATTGAAGAATTATCGTAAATAGGGAGAACTTATGGTAAACATGGAGGGTTTTTGACATACTTAGCCTCGCCTAACAAAATGTGTCGACTAGAAACCGTTGACTATTATACCATTGTAACAGTTGATGTCTTGGCTATCAGCCACGAGAAAGTGATATGGTAATACCCCGGTTACCATATCAAGTCGAATATATAGAAAATTCATCAAGTTGCCGTGGGTAAACATAACAGAGAGCGACCTAGGATAATATTATAGTCCTAAAATGTAACCACTTTTTACTATGCATTGGAGAAATATCGATAAATTTATCATTAATAAAAGGGTAATTTTTATTTTGTCTACATTTTCTGTTAGAATTTTATTAACTTTAATAAAGACCAATTTTTTGTTCCCTTTAGTGTTATAATTTATGTTTTGTTAAGTTTACTAAATGCCGATTTAATGCTATAGGGACATTGTGTTAAAATTTGTATTTTTTATATATCGTTAAAACTTTATTATTGTTTTATTATTTTATAAATTGTATACCAAGAATAAACATTTTTAGAGGGCGTATGTATTTTTTCAATAACTTTATATCCTATAAAAGAAACGCACATAGAAAGGCGTACCTATCTCGTATTTTTTCATACATATTTTTTGTTTCAAAACTCAACAGTCAAATATCAATTTTGCAGTCTAACGGTTTTCCGAAACTGGTCTTCAAATGACAAGAAAATCCCTGTCAAAGACACCTAATCGCCTCTTTGTAAAGAGTTAGACTGGCGCTGAAATTTTTAAACGGTTCTCCTCTTATATGATCAATTTCGGGATACGCCCCTTCGTATGCTAGACCGAGATATGAAAAGTACTTTCAATGATAAAAAAATTTCGATTTAAAAAATCAACACCCTGTAGCAAAAAAAGTAAGCAGTTGCGGACATATGTTCATATGAACTTTTTTTCATAAAATCACCTAAGGAATCTGAACTATTAGCACAAAACCATTAAGGAATACCATCTATATGTGTATGGGGTGAGCGACCACGCATGGAATCTTTGGCTACATATTTGTCAGTAATAAAATAATAATAATAAAACCAACAATCATCTACTGTAGTAACACAACTTCTGAAGATCGGAATTTATTAAAAAAAACCAACTGAACTAAAATTATATCAGTTAAGTATTTCCTACTGTCCAACTATTAATTTAGGAGTGCTGCTCTGAAGGCACGCCACCACTTTATAGACAACCTCAGCTGGTGACCCGTCTTGAGCTATACATTTGTTTGTAAATTCTTCAGCCTTGGACGGATCCTCTATGGACTGCTTTAGCTTTTCCACGATAACATCTTTTTGAATCAGACCAGCCTCATTTTGGAAACCTACCCTTTTGGATATACATAATAGGTAGTCTTTAAATGCTTGCTGTTCAGGAAATACGCCATCAAGAAGGTTTTTCAAAGTTTCCTCTCCTAAGTCGAACTTTGAGGCACATGCGTTGTGGTGCTGGAGTAGTTTTTCTTTTTGGACGTCTGTGATGTTAATTTCTGCCTAAAATAAACACAAATCCAGTTATTTATACTTTAGCAATCGTAACACTAAAATTTTTTTTTGTTATAAATTTTTATTTGTTATAGATTTTGTCGGCAAAAAAATCTGGATGTATAAGAAATTATGTATTTCTTCTCTCAGCGCTTAAAGTCTTAAAAGTGACATTTTATCTTTTAAGAATATAGAATAGAATAAAAAAGTTAATTTACAGTAATATAAAAACTCAAGTATAACAAAAGAAGGTATATATAAAAGTATTCCGCTGTAAAATAAGCTTAGGTACTTCATATTAGCGCAAAAGCACTGTCCATGAAATTTGAACAAACAAATATAAACATTATAAAGCATATAAAAATACAATAGACATATAAATGAACACCGATTTAAATAATATATTGTAAAATACATACAAAAGTACATTTTGAATAAAAGGTCTTATCAAAATATAATACACAATGACACAGTGTTAAAAATATAAAATATATAGGTATAGTAGGCATTGAGCTCCTTAAAAAAAAATATTGTGAAAATCAGTAAGTAAGGAACGTTCAGGTAAGTAGGTAGGTAAGGGTAATATTTTACATCAAATTTGTATTGTTATAATACAAATAAGGTCAAGGCAAATAAGGTCAAGGCAAATAATATAAGGCAAATAAGGTCCTAAGTTAACTCAAATTAACATTTAAAACATGGTATTGAATAAAGGTTTTGGGTTGACAGCGTTGTGTATATAATGTCTTGGTTTGTTTAATATATATTGTTTACTTTTTGTTTTAAATCTGTTAATAGTATGTATGTCTGTTAGTGTTTTAGGGAGAAAATTATAGGCCCGTATACTTAAATATGTGAAGCACCGTTGACCAAATGTAGTTCTTGTTTTTTTGTTTCTTAATTTATTGTTAGTTCTATTTCTAGTGATCACTGTGGAACTGTTAGCTGAATTTGTTTGCCACTGATACAGTATGCAATCAAAGCATCTCTAAACAACCTATCTGATGGATATGTTCTATCTTTATCAAGTGCAATTTTGAGTATTCTCTTTTGGAGTACATTTAGTGGGTTAAGATACGCGTCATGAGTGGCTGCGCTTGTGCTGTCAGTACCAACCAGCAAATTAAAATCAGTGTTAACAAATGTTTCATATAATTTTCTATGGCCGGTGTATTTATGTTTCCTTACCTCATTATACATCTAGATTAATAGGTTTTGAATACATGCTTACTTTGCAGACAGTTGCTAATAGCGATTTATTTTGTAGACCGCTAAATGACAGACATCGAATCAACATTCACTAAGTATAAAATAGTTAATTAATTAAAAATTCATGTACCATGTGCTGGTTTAACGTGAGATATAATTTTTTCTGTAACAGATGGGGATTCACATTTAAAAGTCGACCCAAGTAAACATTCGGTTTATGGAATGACAATATTTTTTGATCTTTTCCATTCCGAGATTGGGGATGCATACGTTTCTGATTAATTTTGCTCGTAATTTTGTCTACATGCCATGTCCCCCTTTTATAATTTTCAGAACGGCGCACATGTAATATAGTCTAATTGTAACATGTATTCCAATTCATCACTCATTCATTCATGATTAAATTATATAAAATAGTTTTTACCGATATATTATTACTTGTTACATTGTAAAATGTTTGGTGGTTAAATATAATTAACTGGGGATTCTACATTTTTTGGTAAGACTAAGAAAATTCATTTAGAGTTCATAGCATTTTACTTTTAATGCATGTTGAAAAAATTAACACATGTGTGAAAATGATATCGGCTATATCAAATCCTATAAAGGTAAATTTTTGGTTCACGATAAATTAATAAAACCATTTTTAATAGCAGTTTACAAAAATAAGTACTGAGTTTAGATATATGATTATTTACTTAGTTATAGTTTGTAACATCGAAATATGAGATATAAAAACCCGAGCAAAAAACCCTCATTATATCGATAAAAGGAGCCGCCGATCCCGCATTTGCCGCCGTGCTTACGCATTTTTAACACCGCTGTCAAGTATAACCGATAATGGGTTTTCTGTTAAAATTTATTAGTTATTAATATTCTATTAAAACATAGCAACTTGTTGAATGAAAGCGCCTTTATAGTGACGATTTTAGCTTGCTGTAAGAGAAGTTATACTGCCCCGATCTGCCATTGCGGCAATTGTGGGTATCCTTTGAAAATTTTGTATGTCTCATATTTCGATTTTACAAACAATATTATCATATACTCTTTAATTTATTCTTGAATCTTCAAATCAACCATACATTTTACCCAAACACCTAAAGTAATTTCTTACCTGCAATTGTGCTGCTAAAAGAATGACGCAAACAACGGCTAATGCACCCGCTCTGATCATTGTATTTTATGATATTTACACTACCAAGAGACACACTGATAATGCGTATAAATACCAGGCCCTCTTTTTATATTGCGTTAAGATAAGTTGCTAATTGCATGCAGTTTTGTTGTTTTGTATTAAATAAATAATTAGTTCTTTAGCCTTAGAATATGTATAGGTAGGCATATACATGAGCGGATATTGCGGTTAAAATGTGTGTATTTTAAGATAACCTTGATTTAATTGCTGCAGAAGATCTCATGGTAGGTTAAAGGATCAGAAAGCTAAATTAGGTTGGAATGGAATGTTTTTGAACACACTAAATATATATATATATATATATATATATATATATATATATATATATATATATATATATATATATATATATATATATATATATATATATATATATATATATATATATATATAATGAATATATTATTTTATTTAAATATTTATAATAATGTCCCACGTGATGGAGACATATTGTGATATTTTAATATAATGAAAAATATTTTATATAATGAATATTTTATATGGATATGATTTTTATATATAAGATATGCAGTGAAAGCACAGAGTATAAACACCTGACAAGTCTGCTATACTGTCACGATCTTGATACTACTGCTAAATTTCCCTAGGCGCCAGTTCTTTGAACATTTATTTTGATAAATGACTAATATTTTTAATTTACATACTGGCCAATCAGATGATTTCTCGTACCTGGTCTGTGCGATGTGTAGAGATGCTTGCGCTCGCAACTGATACTAGAGATACTAGAGTTGGGACTTTATAGATTGAATCTCAGTACACGTATTACTTTATAATTTAACGTGTTTATTGTGTTTACCTATATATTTGAGCTCTGGATATTCGTTTATCTCGATATATATATATATATATATATATATATATATATATATATATATATATATATATATATATATATATATATATATATATATATATATATATATATATATATATATATATATATATATATATATATATATATATATATATATATATATATATATATATATTGTAATAATCTATAGAATATTATTTATTATATTTATTATATCTAGAATATTATGTCCACTTTGGGTTGTTAAAATTCGTAATATATATATGTTATGTAAGAATTTATTTGCTCAACAAATAAATTGATTTTAAAATATTATTATTGTGGATAAAATGATTGAAAACATGCAGTGAATGTACAACGGAGAGACACGTGATAAGTTTGCAATATACTTACACTGTCTCTACCCTAGTGCCTCTTTTCCCTGGGCGCCAGTTTTATGAACATTTAATTCTTGTAGGTGTACAAGTTCACTGCTGAGCATGAGTTTTCTATGGTCCGTTAGATGAGGTTCAATTAGGTTCTCAATTTTTAAAGACTTGCTTGACCATTGAAATTATATGGAATGGTAAATGTATATAATAATCTTAGTGTGAAGTATTTAAACATGATAGTATTCATAACTATTGAAGATTTTATATGTGAGAGATAAACTATAAGCTGAATACACAGAGAAGTATTTATTATTAAATATGGAAGCATTGTATTGTCACGAGGACAATTAATTTAAGCTAAACAGCACAGCAAAGAAAAATTTATATCTGCAAATCAAATTGCAGCAGGAAATGTGATTATCATCATCAACATAGACGATAAATTAATTAGAAGGCTCAGATCAATTTAAGATTAACCTACGCCAAAACCTACGTACCTTATGCTATTGACATGAGCCTAAGCCTACAGAAACAATTAATCCTTAAAATTAAAATTATCTTCGATAGTCATTACCTTACTATGTCCTCTAGTTAATCCTTCAACAAGAATAACAACACACATTTTTTATAAGCACTTAACAAACACTGGCCGGAACGCTGCTTTCTTTTTTACACTATTCCCAACTTCTTTAGTACACCTGGGAACATCTATCGGAATTATTCCGAACTGGAAAACTACTATATTTGATACGTTTGTTATACCTTTTTATTGGATTTTGACCCTTACGGAACTTTATGTCTCCAAAAGTTCCACTCACTTTCTCGTATTTCAATCTTCTTTTATTTACATAAATCAGCTTGCCACGCTCGTAGAATTTTCTTTAACGCTAACTGGAAACGCTACACTTGTGAGTCGTGGACTTTTACCGAATTCACTAAAATTTGTTTTTAAAAAGTGCTTAAGAACTTCCCAGTGGCATAGCACACCATAGCACTATTTTAAACACCTCAAGCTACTTTTAAACATTAAATTTTATGAATTTTAGCTCACATAAAACCAGCTAGCTGTTGATTACCACGCGATCACTGTTAAACTCCCTGCATTATTATGCGTCTCTACCGAACTTCTTTTCGGTTAAACAAATGCATTTCCTCCTGTACCCAGCTTCTTGTTATATCTTTGTTGACAACTCTAGCCAATCACATCAATGCTATTTTTATAAATTAATTAGGTTTACCTTTAAGTGCCATAATTTATCATACACCCAGTTTAAATTTCACTTCTAAGCTATAGACAATAATCACATTTACCTTTTGTAATGTAATTTCAATATTCACAATACAGCCGTCATGTATTTCTTTTATCTGCTACTAGATTACAGCTCTCGAGGCCCCATTTTCACGTGCCTGTAACGCAATTTTCTTTCTAAATACACATAGTTTATGTAGATGTTATATTACATAAATTTTATTGAGACTTGTCTATTACGATTATGTGAGTTTTAGATTTTTGCGCAGATAAATAACTTTGATATTAATATAAATAGACATTGACCAATCAGATTCATCGTTGCCGGTTGACATTTGTATTGCTCTTGAAACCCATAGAGATGCGCGCGTGAGCAATGTTACTAGAGTTGGGACTTTTTATTGAACATAAAATTTACATTATTTCATGGTTTTTATTTCATTTACCTTCTAATTTCTTTGCTATATTAATTTATTTCTAGAGGGTTTATCTTGGGATGGTAGCAATAAAACGACTGATTATATTACTTAACGTTTCGGTCCCTTTTTGGGGCCTTTTATGACATATTTGACGTAGGCAAAAATGACAGTTTTAATTAATTTTTAAGGTTTAATTTCTAGACTCTTCGATTAGAATCATAGGGAAGAACAGTCAGGAAACCCTACTTTTATTATTATTTTATTTTATTATTACTCTGATTTTATTCTAATCTAATGTTAACATAACTACAGCCTAAACACATTCCTTCCCTACATTTTGTTTTTTAGCTCATGTTTATAGGTATATTGGTTCATTTTTTAGAGCCAAATGAAATTGTCACCAACAGTTTACTTTAATAAAAATATTTTTTTGACGAGAAGGCTTTGCTTGTTATTACGCTACTGTCAGTTTGACAGTGATTTTTTTTGCGCAAAACATGCTGTATTCCTACCATGGTTTTAAGTGCGGATAATTGGGCGAAAAGCTGTGGCTCTTGGTGAAGATGGTCGTAATTATGAATATGTTGCAAGAATCTTTCATGTTCATCGCTCTACCATCAAAAGAGTAGTCGAACGTTTTAGACAAACTGGCAGAAATAAGCGTAGAGCAGGTAATGGAAGAAAACGAAAAACGTTCACGTACAAACTTTGTGGAACCTTTTGTCATTTGACGTCAGTAAAGTCAAGATAACAACTCCAAGAGATCCGTGGTATAAATGTTAGTAAACGGACGGTCCGCAGAAAACTCAGACTTTGGTTTGAAAGCTTGCAGACCAGCAACTGAACCCAAATTGCTTCCGCGTCACCGCGTAGCTAGACTGCAATTTGCCATGAACATTTGCATTGGAACTTACGGCAATTGAACAATGTTTTTTTTTAGTGAGGAATTCATCCTAATGCAGGATAATATGCCGCCGCATACAGCATATGTGTCAGAATTGTTTTGAAATTTTAATTTTTTATGCCGCAATAATTGCTTATTAATACCAAACCATATACAGTTGTATTTTTATTTCTTTTTCATGAAGGAAATGTATGGTTCCCAACAAAATAGTGATTTGTGTGTTAAGGCAAAGTACTGCATTGCCGGTATTCTTTCAAAAGCGGCAATGGCAGTTTGTTCTCGTAATACATACATTTTTTCTACAATCGCTTAATACAGTATGTTCTTGTATGTATTTGACATATGTTTATATATGAACCGATTTTTATAAGTTTTTTTGTTAGCTACATTTCTCATGTGTCATTTTTGACTGACAAGCGCCTGCTAAGGAATTTATAATAAAGGAGCGAGCGGGAATTGACACTATTGCCGCTTTAAAGCGGCAATGAATGACAATTATGTCATCATCGGAAATGGCGTAGTATGCGTTGAGAATTGAAAGCGCAAAAGCCTACTATTGAGGCGACTGTAGAAAAATGTATTTGTGTGGTATTTTGCAAGAATTTGGTTAAAAACTGTTAGTGACAAATTGATTTTGGTCTGAAAAATTAATTAATACACATAAAGACATGAACTAAAAAACAAAATGTAGAAAAGGCAGGGTTCTTCACAAAGATTGGTTTGATTTTGCAAGAAATTGGTTATGAAATTATTCCACAGGGTGTTTTAAAATTAGGGTTCTGCAACAACATTTTAATTAACCCCGTTAAATGACTAAAACTACTTAAACCCAAGCATATAACAAAATACTGGATATGCAAGTTGAAATTGATAATTTTATCTACAGTTTGCTAAAAATATTATGAAAATTGAACTTAAAATAAAAGATTTATGAGACCTTAAATTTTACCAAATAATAACTTGTTGGGTTTTTTTTTGCTCCTGAGTGTAGTATGTATTATTTGACAGTTTTCAGTCTAAAATAAAAATTTTCTTTTGTTTTCCGTTTCTACTACAATATTTTACGTTTTCAGTTGAAAATAAAACGTTTATTGATTTAATTAATGAGGTTGTTGAATTTTGATTTTGATTTCCTATGAAAATCAATATTTTCTATTCCTACATATGGGAAAAACGGCTCTCGGACACTCTGTATAAGTGTGGAAGTTCTTATGTTCCTGCATTCATGAGAAGAATATTACAATATAGTTTATAGTATTTTACTTTTAACACGTGTTTGTGCTAATGACTTGCAATGAAATGTAATTTTTAATGACATGTTATAAAAATATATAATGAGTTAAGACGTAATACACAAGATTTTAACCGCTGGTAATTTGGTGGTTCTATACCACATTTTGTTACTATCATATTATATACTATTTAATATATTCTAGTATGTTCAAATCAACCTTTATTTTATATCTAAACACCTAAAATATTTTCTTACCTGCAATTGTGATGCAAAGAGAATGACGCAAGCAATTGCGATGACACTTTTGCGTTAAGGAAGTTGCTAATACTTGCATGAAGTTGTTTTGTTTTGTATTGATGATTAATAATAATAATATATAATATATAATAATAAAATAATAAACAAATTAAAATGTATTATTTGTGTAAAATGCTACTCAAATAATAAAAAAAATATTTTACGTGTATATTTAGACTTCTCACTATGAAAACTTAACTGCAAGGCAGATCTCAAGAAATAAATAGTCGTCAATAGATAAAAGCTATAGCTGACCAAATGTAACCAACTCATGACATTCCCAACAAGCATCTTAAATACAATGTCAGAATGGGATCCCGGAAAGAAATTACATAACGCAAGCGTGAGTCTTGGGCGTAATATATACAACGTTAAAAGCTTACTTTTTAGGTTATTTATTTGTAGTAATTAGATTCTCACATTGTTGCTGCCAATTCAGACATTCAGAACTGTCAGTACCAAAAATAAAGTACATATAGAAGGTAAATTCAGCTGGACCCGATGAAGTATCAGGATCATTGATGTAAATCACAAAAAATATGAGTTCTAAGACTGAGCCATGTGGCACTCCTAAATTAATACTTTTAATATCTAATTAAATATGCCTTAATTGATTTCGTAAGGAGGCTGGTTATCCAGTTTAAGTTGAATCAATATTGTTTTGTAATTATACTTCGTTTGTTAAGTGCGTTAGAAAATTATGAACAGGAATGTATTTCGTTCTGGCTTAAATTTTTACTTAGTAGGTATAATTTTGGTGGTTGCTATGTTGTTGCTATGGCATAAAACAAAATCGACAAACAATCATTTTATAATTTTCTGAAGTTTCCGCATGGTTTCGAGTTTCGGAAACGAAATGATATTATTAAAGTTAGTGCAGAATCCTCCCATATTGAAGAATGTCGTACACTACCAAAGCTGTAGGAGTCAGCCCACAAAAAGCAAGGGGCGATACGAAAAAGCATTCCAAGTTTATCGCTCCTGGTGCGTAAAAATACCACACATTTTAGATTAGAAACTTTGTTGGCGTACTTTGGCGAGATATCCAAAGAAAAAAACATCCACGCTCTGGGATACCTCAGCATGTTAAGGACCATGATAGAACTTAAAAAGAAAAAGTACATTTCGAAATATGCAATGCTTCTTCTTCTTGCTAGGCTTTAAATCGAAGAAATACAGTGGATTTTCAAGACAAAATATCGATGATTTTTAGCTAAAGCGCCTGAGGAATATTTCCCTATCAAAGTAAGCAGAATTTTGTTTTACTTTTTACGTGCAAAATAATATATATGTTTTTGATTGGCAAAAATATCAGAGGCTAATGATTTTTTTCGGTCGCACTTATTATTGCAGTTTCTGCTGCATGTAGAAGTGACGAACTCTTGAAAATGAAGGTCACTGACTAATATTCTGGAAGAAAAAGTTATAATAGAAAAATTTATAATAGAAAACTTATAGAAGTAGATCTTTTGTGATTACAGAGCCGCATTGGGTCAAGATGGTTAAAAAATATATTGATTTGCATAAATCTGTTAAAAACCAAAGATATTTTGTGCGGTGAAGACATGACAAGCTATGCAAGGTTTAGGGAAACTAGAGACCTTTTCTGGGCATGCCTATAGAATTACTGCTGCTACATTACTGCTTGACAATGGTGCAAATGTTTTTGCAACTGAAGAAGTTTTTGCAACAGAAGTCAGTCAAATCAAGACAGCCAATTTGTTATCGTTGTCTAAATCTGCTAATATATCTACGATTATTGATGTCACATCCATTTGATATCCAAGTACCTTCGCAGGATATTAAAATTTCCCAGCAGCATCAAGAAGGGCTTAAAATTTCGTTCAATGCTTATGATAATACCAATTTCGTTATTAATTTTAACAAATCATTTTCAGTATTAAACGTTATTACAGACTAAAAATGGTTTGATTTTGTTTGTTTTAAATAAATAGGAATTAGTTTTCAATAAATACATACCAAACTAGATTTTTGTTTCATTTTTATAATAATATCCATTAGTTTTGCATTACATAAATTAAATTCACCGATTAATCCTTGTATGCGGCAGAGAAATCGAGCAGGGAAGTCGGGACGGGAAGTAGTAAATAATATAAAAAATATTATTTACCTAATTAATATATTTATTAACTCTCATATTTTTGTAACATGC
Organism: Tetropium fuscum; assembly: GCA_964058915.1. Lineage (NCBI taxonomy): Eukaryota > Metazoa > Arthropoda > Insecta > Coleoptera > Cerambycidae > Tetropium > Tetropium fuscum. The sequence goes on from CAXKVY010010477.1 coordinate 19,280, forward strand.
TTGCAGTAATTTTCACTCTACAAGGATAATTTTATTTGGAGTACTATGATACAGACATGTAACTATTTTATATGCAACTTCGGTAGGCACACCTTCGTGCGAAATGCATTTTTCTACCAATTCTGTTGCCCTGTCAGTATCCTTGATGGAGGTGCCCAGTTTTTCTATAATAACGCCCTTTTGAATGTCGCCCGCCTCGGATTGGAAGCCAGCCTTTTTCGAGATACAGAAAACGTAGTCCTTGAATTTTGCGTCTTCAGGAAAATCACCGGAACTGAGTCTCTTTAAAATGTCTCCATCGACACCGGATTCATCAGTGCATTGTTTGTGGTGCTGGGCAAGCTTTTCTTTTTGTTCGCTGGTAACTGTCAAAGCAGCCTAAAAAATGGAACATACTAGATTGCCAATTGGTTTTCTGTTGTCAGTTATTTTAGTTTATTTTGTCTGTACAGAGGAATATAAACGTATCAAAAAAGTATGGACACATGGGAATGGAGAATTTGCACATTTTTTGGAATGAAGGAGGAAAAATATAGAGATTATGAAGTACTGATGCCAATGACGTTAAAAAAATTAACATGTGGCTTTTATAATTGTAGTAATTAATTATTCAAAGTTGCATCTGACCACGGCCACCCGTATCGTGAGTCGCAGCTCCACTCCGACGTCACAAAACGAACGGGAATAGGCAGCAGCGGGCCTGGCTTGTCAAAGTCTACAGTGCGGACTTTGACAGTGTCAGTAAAAAAGTTATGAGATCTCAAATTTTAGCAAATATTAAAGTGGTGCGATAATTTTGAACAGCAGTTTATATATATATATATATATATATATATATATATATATATATATATATATATATATATATATATATATATATATATATATATATATATATATATATATATATATATACATATATAAATTCGTAATTTGGCATTCCTCAAGAACCCATTCTGAGGCCCTTACTTTTGTTAATATATAAAATTATTGCTGGGATTACTTTAATGAGAAATTGTTGAATATTGTGTTACTATTCTGAGACATTTTTTTTGTGCAAAATAAGCCTATAGGTATAGGCTTATCATCATTTGTAATATAATATAGTACTTTCAACTTGTTAAATCAAAATAACGCTTTTAAAGTCAATTGCAGAGAAAGTACTGCTGATAGAAAAACAAAAAAAAACATGTAGCATTTTATAGGAAGCGAGGATTTACCAACATTACATGCATAATATTATCTGCGATTATTTTAAAGAAATTTTGTTATTAATAATAACATGATAAATGCCTCACCTGAGCCATTGAGAATAGCATGAAAACACTAACTGAGACTACGGCGAACTTCATTGTATATTCAGCTGTTTGTTCTTCTTGCAGGATTACACTGAATATATTTCTCCTCCTGACTCTTTTATATATTTTAATTAATCATCACCTACTCATTAATCTCGTTAAAATGCTTACCTTCTCCTAGATCAAAGGTTGATTTTTTAGTTTAGCTTTGTTTAAAATCAGCTCAGTAAGATCCTTGACTAGCTGATTCAAATCATAATTCCACGTTCCCATAACATATGCTATTAAAGAAACACAGTATGTAAGCGCTGGAAAAAAATATTCGCTAATATTATTATATTTGCTCAAAGTTCGTCGGTAAAAGTTAGGTATATACAAATAATACTAGCTGGTCATTATTCCGTTTAAAAGGTTAAAGTCCAGATAATTTTTGCAGTAGGTACGCGATTACGAGGATTACGTAATTCAGCTTTATAACTTTCATCGGAGTTGGTTAGGAAAGTATTGTATTGTATTGTCGTCGTTTATTAGTTAAAATATGATTTTAACTAATACAAACCTACAAGATGATTCAAGTGAAATGGTAACATTTTACTTAGTGTATCTAAATATTAGTCCGGTGGATTGCTGGAAGAATTATGCACAGTAGGGATCTAAGGACCAAATTCAGAAGGGGGGGCCCATTGGATCAGTCACTTGTTTTATCCTGAGGGTTGAGGCAACCCCTTCTTGGGGGTGGACATGTTTTCACTCAAAATAACAGAAATTGATACAGCGACAAATTTTAAGTGAAAAAAGATCCATCAAGTTTTTTCCATGTAACGACATTTTTCGAGTTATTCGCGATTGAAAACGTGTTAAAGATGCATGTACCTGGAAGGTTTTTCGCGAATAACTAGAAATTTTCGCGTTGTTTCAAAAAAGTTGACATGACCAAAAATGAAGCTTGTGAGCAAAAATGAACGTTTTGTGGTAAACTGGGGTCAACAATAATTCTTGAAATAGAAGTAATACAGTTATTCTTTAATTTAGCGTATTATTTTGATGGGTTTTGTGTTAAAATTGATTATCTTGGTATTATATCAAAACATAACAACTTGTTGAATGAAAGCGCCTTTATAGTGACGATTTTAGCTTGCTGTAAGAAAAGTTATACTGCCCCAATCTCCCATTGCGGCAATTGTGGGTATCCTTTGAACATTTTTTATGTCTCATATTTCGATGTTACAAACAGATTCTCAGAGGCCTGGCAATAAGTCACTGTTTTACCTGAAAAATATTATAAGGCTATAAGTAATAAAAATCTTCGCTTTTAATTTTTGCAGAAAAAAATATTTCTCGAATGTATAGAAGGAAACTGGCTGCATTATCGTATTCAGCGCACCACAGAGCATATGCAGACAGATTTTCAGAGGCCTGGCAATAAATCACTGTTTTGCCTGAAAAATATTATAAGGCTAAGTAAGGAAGCTTCGCTTCTAATTTTTGCAGAAAAAAATATTTCACGAATATATAGAAGGAAACTGGCTGCATTATCGTATTCAGCGCACCACAGAGCATATGTAGACAGATTCTCAGAGGCCTAGCAATAAGGAACTGTTTTACCTGAAAAATATTATAAGGAAAAATATTGTAAGGAAAAATCTTCGCTTTTATTTTTTAGACTTTAGTCTATAATTTTTAATTATAGACGTTTGCTTTGAAAATATGTTACATAGGTCATTACTCTTCGATACTCTGTTGATTTAATGAAATTAATAAATAATAATTCATTTAATAATAATATACATCAAATAAATTGAAATAGAAATTGAAAATCGATTTTATAATTCATTAATCAAATAATTTAATAATTCATAATGTAAGTAAATAATGTAATTATTTAAATAAATATATTATATATATATATATATATATATATATATATATATATATATATATATATATATATATATATATATATATATATATATATATATATATATATATATATATATATATATATATATATATATATAATTTTGATATTCGTAGTTCGGCATAATGTAGTAAAATATAGAAAAGTGTTATAAGTAATCGAACTTGATTGGATCATCTGACAAGGTAACATTAACAGAAATCACGTGAAACTACAAAAATGTATTTGTTTCTTGGCAAAGGATATCCGTAGAAACGATTAACAATGCACAACAGTTCTAGCTCATGGCATCAAATAGGTCGCCACGCAGATTTTCATAAGAAAATCCAGTAAAAATCTTAATTTAAGTAAAAAGTGATCAACATAGTAGCTTCAAACCGCATTGTATCTGTTTCTTGTTAGTTTAGTTTGCAGTAATATTTAAAAGTTAAATGATATTGTATGTTAAACAAATTCATTGGTAGGGAAACAGTGAACAATCGCTATGCAGTTTTC